>SJOL01010001.1:195469-221103 GCA_004794785.1 Opisthorchis felineus
TATTGAGGATACATCCATCCAGGATCCGAAAGCATGCGTCAGACAAACCTCAAAAAACGAATCCAGCTACATGATGTCAGGTTGCGCTGATAATACAGGCGACAGCTCACGTTCTTGAGACCAAAGACTTAAGTTAGCGGTGAACATATTTTTTCGATAGTTTTGAATGGTGGTATTGACGAAGCACAACAGGCCTGTTCAACCTATTAATTAACGTTGGATTTATTTACAATGGGAAAGTGATGATTGACAGAGTCCTCTAAAAAGAAAGTACTCATCAAGCGGTTCAAAGAGCGTAGTAGATTGATCAGCTTCCTGCTTTGCACAACATAAAGCTGTACTATTTTATGTCGCATTGAGACATTATGTTATTCATGAAAAATCCAACCAGCACAGCTCGGCATAATACCGTACGATTCCTTTGAAATCATCATGCAAATGATTGGGCAAAAGAGACAAAACTGCCGCTTTTAGAGTGTTTTGTTTGCCCACTTCTGCCGAACGGAGTCTGTCAAATGTCCCTTGATAGGTGACAGTAACCTAACTTTTAAAACACTAAGATATTGATTTGCTACTGTGGCCGTTGATGTTCACTGATTTTTCTGGGTTTGCAAATTGTTTAGTAGCACACAGTAAAATCTAATATTAAGGCCAATGCGTACGGTCCCGTTTTTTTCTTTGCTAATTTCGACCCATGGGAGGCTGTTTCATCTACACGCAACCCGCGTTTCAAAGCGGGCACGCAAGCCGCTAATGAGAAAACAACCGGACAACCTTTTTGCCACCCTTGCTCACAGATCCTCTTTCAACTGCTGACAAAAAGTTCGTTTAGGCCCTCTCCGATTTGTCTTATTATTGGTTATTTTTGGCCCAGAACCTTAAAAATATCTGCAGTTTTCCGGAGACTCTAGGCGGTCGTTAGCTTTCCATGTTTTTGTATGTTCTGTAAGATGGATTGATGAAGAAATGCCCTCTGTCATATGATTCCAAGCGGTTGACATAAGTTGCTTGTGGTGTTATATCAACTTCTGCAAATAGGTATGTCTCCATAGTAAGAGTTGAATAAAAATTGTTGAATCTCTCCTTTCTTTGTGATAAAAAGTAGTGGAACGAGTAGTTAAATTGAACGGGTACTCATTACTTGGTTTTGGCGCAAGCATTAGTGAAAGCCGACGATTTTGTAGAGACCGTAAATTCCGATTTTTGATTGCGCGCGCGTTAAGCCAGAAGGGTGGGTCGTGATTCGGCAAGCGCAGAGATGTCGTATGAAAGAACATGCCAGATTTAGTATTTGAGAACTACGATTCAAAGGACCACCAAAGAAACGTAACGCCACCGCAAAATTCGTAGAGCCATACAAGTATAGGGGAGAGGCTTTTGGAGGCCATCAAATAAATTCTCCACAATCCCTTCACGATTTGGTCAATCTCTTTGTGAGCGCATCTTCATGTGTACAGCGTTTTCGTTTTTTGTTTGTGGAAATGCATAACTATACAGTGTATTCAGTGTGACCGAATAAAATCTGCCAACATTACGAAAGCAGATCCATACAATCGTATGGATCAGAGCAGATGATTACTGTTTTAGAAGAGTCTCAGTGCATTTGTTATATATGGCAGAAGAGCTTTCCCGCGAGGTTAAAATGCAGATAATCAGGCGTTTTTAGAATTCATCTGGTGAATACAAGCCGCCAACAAGGTGCGAGGCAGTCAGCAGGTAGTACTATTCCCGGATGTGGCGACATTCCGACGATGAAGCTTGGATGAGGTTGAGAATCAAATGATTTCTACACTTTCTTCTGAAAACCGGCAGACACCAGCACTGCGGATTCGATCAATTGTTACACGAAACAACGACTAAAAGCACTGAACCTTTGTTGGTGCAAGATTTTGGGCACGTTTTCTATACCTCTTAAACACGTTCCCTGATGTCATTGAGGATTGATTGAAGAATTATTGAATAGAAATTTATTAGTTTATTTATTCGGTGACGCTATTACTCGTGGAGCAACTAACCGGTACGCAGTTCTGCTTGGGAGTGTAAAATAAACATAAAGTCAACCTCCCAATAGCAGCGATCGTCAGTAGAATGTGAATCTCTTGAGACCGCGTGTTTGGGTGGTTGGAGTAATAACAAATCGACTAAAAGTTGAAACAAATGTAGTTTTGTAACGTTGTCTGCGAATTGGCCGAAGGCTAACTAGTTAAGTGGATGAATCAGCTCAAATGTATTTTTCTCCGAACATGAATATTAACATAGCTGGAATTGCGATCCGCAGCTGAAAGCAAAATCCAATCTCATCAACCTTCAAGACAGGGACAAGATTACATAATACATGAAATACCATCTGCTTTTACGTTTTGGTCGATTGCTTTAGGATGGAAACCTAAGAGGCTCCGAGTCTACACCACAACTGGAACAGAATACACACTTGCGGTTTTTTAAATTACATATGTTCGTTTAAACTGGCACGTATTTAACATAGTTTTGGAAAACCTGCAGCCCTTGTCCACTGTAACTAAGAATCTGGTCTACTCCACTGGGCACCATGAGTCCCCGAGGTACATAGCAAATTTATATTACTACTACTGGACGATTTAGCCCAGTAAGTTTTAACAATTTGAGATCTGCGAATTTTTATCAGTTTGTGTGCTGTGGAACGAGAGGCGGAATTCCCGGAAAAGGCGGAATGTAATCCGCAATAATATGTTTGCACTAGTTTATATATGATGGTTAGATACGAATTGCAAACCACTTGCATACATCTAGCCAGAACCTTTTGCAGTTTGTGAAATATCGAACCCTTTAACCGAGTAGTAAGTGAGCCTACCGGCATTTTAAACGCGTCGATTGTGGCATGGTGAAAAATTTTTAAGCATTCTTTGCGGTGCATATATTTGTTGCATGCTATGAAAAAGGGACCAGTTATCTGATGATATTTGTCCTAAAATTGAATCAGCCAAGAAAAGTAGTGTATTCAATGTATTCATAATTGTCGCTCCAATGAAAGCAATCAGCCGGCCGCGTTGAGGACCAAATTAGAGAGAAGACCATCGTGCTTTGCATAAAAGTAGCACACTGGATCTTATGATTTAAATGATGTATTAGAAATCAGACCAGATCGGTCAACTTCCGAATTTTGAGTTGATTGGAATGGGAAAGAATATCAGTGTAATTGTGTTTATCGTTTTATTTTCTGCGTCAGTGATTGTGCAAGTGATTCGACATGTGGTTGCCGTAGTGAGTAAAAGTCACTCGGTAATTTGAATCAGGTGTCCTTGATCGCCCCTCTTCGACAATGCTTCGTATGTCGTGTTAAATAAGAGGGTGTTTTAAAAGTACATTTGCACACTTCACAGGGATATAACCTCTCTCCCGTATGAACGCGAGCATGTTCATTCAGGGCAGATCGCGAACGCAGGCGTTTTCCACAAAAATGACATGGATGGTGTCTTCTATTCAGAAGCGCGGAATACGCTGTATTTCCAGCTCGTTCGTTGGCTACCAACTCCTCGCAGTGCTGCGCTATCATATGCCACGTTTGGGTGCTGAGTGTTTTGAAAACAGATGGGCAGAAATCACATGTGTACGTTCGCAGTTCCGAATGAGTTCGGAGGTGTTCGATAAGCCTGCATGAAAACCGAAATATCTTTGAGCATTCCCTACATTGATATTGAGTTTTTGAAATCCCAGATCCATGGCTTAATCTCACATGTGCATGCGTCTCGGTACCTGGAATATGTGCAGAGTTAAATCCAACACCTGCTCTTCCAGATGTTTCATATTCCTCGTCATCTGCTGAGAGAGAAAATGCGGTTAACCGTCTATGGACGAAAAAATCATTTAATCGTATTCACCAAATGAAATCAAATTGTCAACCAATGAGCTAAATATGTGCCTGTGAACAGACATCATACGGGGGCGCAGCTCGGAATCTGCCCGTGCATTTCAGCCAGTAGCTTCGCGAAGAAGCTAGCTAGACCATAACATTTTCGATGACGAAGGGATGCAAATGTGCGGTAGGTGTTGCTTATTAAAGAGCGTCTGAAACCACAGCGTTTAGTTGAACTTTGCACACAGGCTACAGTGTGTGCGATGCAACTTACATTTCCAGTCTTGAAATTTATAGGTGAAACAGGCTTACCGTAAGAAAACCGCAGCGTGAATCTTCCAGAGTATCAAAATCGCAGAACCCAGGTTGGTGTCACTGCATTTTAGTGCAGCCTGCAGTGGTGAGATTTCAGGGCTGTTCACATACTTTGTCATGCCTGCTGATATGCCGACAACGTAAATATGTTATCTGCGATGAGAATTATTTGCATTTGTGCTTTTGAAAGGTCGTTTGGAAATGGGGACTCCACAAAACCTCTGATTTTGTCTATCCGTGGGCCGATTAACCTGTTTGCTGTGCAAATGAATCTGCACTGATATTCGGTATAGCAATGACGGGTTCGCTTAATCCACGCTGGATGCTGATAACAGGTGGAATAGCGGGTAGGCCAAAGGAAACACACCAAAATATATTTTCTAAAAGCCGGGAACCAATTTCATAAAAACCAGTAATTCATATCATCGGCCATTTGCAATGAATATTGCTTGGTTCATTTAAACCTAGGACCATTCCTTTCGATGCACATTACTCTCCATATTTTCAGTGACATTCATTGTGCCCATGTACGTGTTTGTGCTCATGATCAATAATTTTACTGTCGTGTAAAATGATACACAATATTGAGCTGGGCATCTGTATTGGCAATCACACTAACAAGTCAGCAATTTTTTATATAAATTGCAATCTTCCTTCAGTTATTCCGGGTAAAGAAACACTCCGGATATCAGAATAATTCGAACGAGACAGGCACCTGTTGGTATACATTGTGTTCGTGAAAAAAGATTTACACCATGTTGCCCAACTTACGAGAGATCTAACTAAACATTAGGTGTGATACCCATTATAATCCAAAGAAGCCCTCGCAAAGACCAGTCATTGCATATGAAGGCAAACTGGACGCCGTTGCTCAGGAAACTCACGGATATCTGACTAGCCGGCCAAGTTCAATTCCCCACGTAAGCGTTTTTGGAGCTGGCTTGTGTGTCGGCACCCACTGTTTTGGCTGACGTGATGAATCAACTCACAGGAATGGTTGCTGTTAGCGGGATGCACACCCAGAGTTTCAGCGTGAAGTGGGTTAAGTGGCTAAAGGTCAGTAGGAATCCACGCTCAAATGCTAATCTCAGAAAACTGAAATATAAGTGTCGAGATTTTAGGAAGTGAAAGCAACCTGAAGTAGTGATGCGCTTGACAAGTAAAGGACAATCGGAATCGTTGGGAAAAACGATCTGAAAAGCTCGCTCTGAATTTGGTTGCGTTTTGTCTTACGATGCATGCAGAAGAGTCTTACACCCGTTTGAGGAAAAAAAATCTTGCCGGAATTTTTTTGCCCATTTTGGTGACAATTACTTGAGTAAGTTAAATTTCCTAGGAATTCATTATTTTTGTGTTAATATGTTGCCACTACCGTTTGATGGATCGTCTGGAAAGATGTACTCAGTGATCGGCGATGTAGGACCGCATATAACAAATACGCTCTCCTGGTCACTGTGACTTTCTGATTTCTGCTAGGCAACAAGGAAACTGGTAAATAAATCACGAGGAAGCGCAAAGCACAGATTTGGAACACAATTCCTAAACTCCTGAACTACGAGATCCATCAGAGTATAGCCTTCATGTCATTATTGCCTACGTAAATGAGGCAATACCATAGTGAATGCCCTGATGGAGCCAAATGACAACCTCTTCTCCGAGTAAACATATTTTGAACATTTATGTGCCCTGCGTCGTCCATACAAGCGAACGTGAAATGACATATACCCTCCTTGCCAAAGCTTTAGTCCAACGGTTTTTCAACAACAAAACGTTTGCGCAATCATCGACAAATTATGACGGAAAATATTTGCTTGCAGAAATTGCACAGAATGAGGCCTTCGGTTGGTCCCAATTGAACCGGATAATTTTCGTCAACTTGGAGGAAACCGGACTTCTTGCCATATCAGTGAATGTACAATTTTAATGTAAACCGCAATAAGAAGACCGGAAGACTTACTGGTAGGTGCGTACAAATGGGCGAGTTTATCCAAAGTGCCTACTGAAGAGGAGAAAGGGCATACTCGTCACAGTCATTGCATGAAATTCAAAGAAATGTCCAACCTGTTCTGTTGTGGTGCAACTGGGTGACAAGGTGTGATCACCTGCAAATTCTTACATGAGAGAATCTGCGTAATATACCCGGCGGACTATATTCCTAATAAAAGTGGGTTACAGTAGAAAATTGGGTGTTGGGAGCAGCTAATCAACTCACACTTGTTTCCACAGCCCAGCTGGCGAGTGATAACAGTTATGATCAACGTGATTTCCAGCAGGCTGCCCTTCATGCTCAACAGATGTCAACGTAGCTATGTCTGGCAGTTTGTACCCTACTCTAGCTCATAAAGCAAAACTGCATTTCTATCCAGTCATGCTACTCTAAATTCCGTCCAATCAGAACCCGGAGGATTTGAATTCCTTGAAAAAAATCTCTCGTGCATCCTAAACCATGCTGCTTTGCAGATGATTTCAAATTTTCTGCACTCAAATGAAAACATTTCTAAACTTTTCTAAACTTTTGTGGAAAAATGAAAATGAAATAAAAAAAGATGGAATTAGCTTTAGTTGAAAAATGTGTCAAAACTGTAGAATACGTGATGAGATTGTGTTAACCATCATGTAGTTGACAGGCCGTTATTGCCTGCCAATATGTATCGAACTGGCAACTGACTATTGCAATTTTTTCCGCATGCACTTCCATTATTACCCAATTGTGCCAATTCCGCTACGATATTTTTATGTTCCCATAATCTGTCTGGTAGTTTTGACGTATAAACCACAGTAAGGCACCACAAGAACACGAATATGAGAACAGCTTTTTCAAAAGTTCGAGCGCAGTTGGACGAACTTTCTGCACTTGCATTTCTTCTGTGTGCAGAACGTCGGTTAAGTAAAATGCATTACCTTAAATCATGGTCGTCAACTCATTCTAAATTCTCTTCCAAATGACAATCTTCGGAAGTATCGTGAACTCACGAGAATGTGAAAATGTCGTTTTTCTTCGAGGCCCAGTCCTGTATCTGTAGCGCTTATATGCTTCAACCACGAGAGGCACAAAACTGTATCTTCTGCGATAGGAATAAAAGCGTCCATTTATTTCAAACTGACTTGTTCATGAGGGCATAATTAACCATTCGAAGCACTCCTACAGGTCACGAATTAGCACCACACATTCCCTTTCCAGAGGAATCGCAACACGTGATCATTTGTTGCCGGTCTCCTCCGGGGACAACATCCAACAAACTTGGGTAATTATTCCTCTTCTGCGTTACTTGTAGACCGACAGTGATGTATGGAGGTTTTGCAAATTCCAATGAAGGGTTGTGGAATTATCAGTTATGGAGGTTCGTAACATTTTGCGATTATTTTCCAGAATGCACACATGCTCATACATGCCGATGCAAACTGTATGATGTATAAGTAAAAGGTGTTCGGTGGGTAGCAGCGGAATCAATATTTAAATTTTTACCTTAATGGCATATGAACGCCGCTCCAATAAAATATGGGTCCCTTGCGATATTGTTTGTGGAGATTCGGGAAAATGGACCGCGCTTATTGGCTGACCGTTTGTGTACACGTGGCATTGTGGAATACGCTCTGAGAGCCGGCCGACAAAACAGACTGAAACGTTATCAAAAAACCCACCAGGATATCGATTCAAAGCAGGCAACACCGAGCATAGAGCGACAAAATCGAATGAACGTGCGGAACGTTTTGCTTTCATATGGCTAGATATTCTTCAAGAAGCTATTTAAATGGACGCAGGAAAGCAATATCCGCACCTCCAACGCAAACTTGATGAGAATTTGTCGACCCAATATGAGTGTGTTATCTTCATCTTAATAATATGTAACTGCCGACCATGTATATGCGCATCTTAAGATATTGAGGAAAGTAAATGATCCGTCCTACGCTTTATGGTGAAAAGTTACAAATGTAGAGATAAAATGTGGGACGTTTTCATTCCCACCAATGGGTCCAATTTATCCGAAACGGACCATGTGAATGGTGCAGTCATTTTTCGTAGCCACCTCGAATCAAATGCAGCGGGATTGTGTGACTGATTATCCCGCGTGCGTGTTGATCTGCTTCTCGGATGACCTGCTGGTTACAATGACATTTAGCAGAGGTTAATAAATCGTTGAATGGTGACTAACGTATCATTTATGTGCAAGGATCTGCAAAAAATCGAGCAAGCCATCCAAGAATGCTTAATAATCAGCAAACGTTTTGAATATCCGGAGGCAAATAGATTTGCGGTTGTCCGCGGCGATCTGTTGCACCCTGGAGAATGAGAAAACAAATGGGATTATTCATTAGGTACAATTTTCAGCCGTTTGTTGATCTTCTTTTGTCAATCATTTTTCATTCATCTATACGACCGCACAATTATAGAGGCAGTCACGTTTTAGATATTCGAGGTGTATCACCGTTTCGGTAAAAATGCTCTTTTTGACCGCACACTGGGACACTTTTCATCGCTTTTCATAAACCTCATATCAAACGTTCCACTTTAAGCCACATTCTACCTTGCAACATTTCCATTCACCAAGATGCCAACCAAAACTGAGCCCAATCAATTCAATTTGATGTACAATATGTAGAATAGTCGCGTCCAGCAAGGGGAACCGGGACGGCATGTGAACAGTTTCGCTTACATTAAGAAATATCAAACATAAGTTCTGAACTGATTAGAAAAACGATGCAATTATTTCGAGTGATACATTTTGGATGTTAGCTACTTTTGAAAACAATGGGAAGAGGCCCCCAAATTTTTTCTTTCAAAATCGCTGATTGCAATCAGGCATCACATATGGCATCCAGGCGGCAAGGTTTCGCATGTCTTGCCAAATTATGGGGATTTTTGAATCCCCACCAGAAGACTTCACAGGTATACGGTCTCTCACTCGTGTGGACGCTAACGCATTTATGCATCGCAGCCCGCCGGCGAAAACGCTTCCCACAACCGTGATATACGTAATTTGTTTGTTTGAGAACAGAGTTTTTTATACGTAACTGACCTACAACTGTCCGCGGTGCCACCCTAACATGTAGTTCTCCTGAGCTGCCACAGACTTTAAGTAACATGAACACAAATCCATTTTGTATTTCCTCAGGTACGAATGCGCTTCTAGGTGGCGGCCAAGCCATCTGGAGAACTGGAAAACTATTGGGCACTTCGGACCTTGATAGTGAATTACGGAAAACCGAGAACCCTTCAATGCTGGTGAATGTACATGTCTCACCTGATATGGTTAATGCGTGCACTTTGCGTAGTTTAACCCAATCCGTGAACCTCCCGAAGGTTAATATTGGCTGCCATCTCAAAATAAAATATGAAATTTACCGCGCGTGGACAACTAAATATTTCACCGTTTTTGCACTAAACGCACGCAGACTTGCAGCTAGTGTCGAGCATGTGCACGTGCGTCATTAAACTTCGCAACGGCACAATTTGCTACCTACGTGCGCACCTAATTTCATGAGGTCGCCAGTAACCTACCGCTGACCAGTCACATTGGATGAAGTGTGGAAGTAACTTGGCGGCGAGCTTACTACACAAACCTCAACTGTTGATTTAGCTATACTTCCTCATATGTATATATCGCATGAGTTTGCCGTATTTTCTAGCACGAACTGACCAGAAAACAACATTTGGACCACCATTTTACAAAAGATGTAACGAGGAATAACATGGCCCCCTGATATGAAAACAGAGGTCCAAATGTTTATTATGTAAGCTGAACGTGTTCCCCAGAACTCCCGAGCATCTAAGCGGTGTCCCACAGAGGCCATACTAGAGAATCTCAAATGTTATTTTGGCTATAAGTTCTCATATGTATTTATCGCTTGTGTTTGCAGTACTTTCCAGAAAGAAATGACCAGAATATGATTTTTTTTCAGCGGGCTGATGCACACCTTGCCCAATCTATAGGTTTGCGGTGATTCCAGTTTCAAGCCTATCGCGTCCGTTAGCTGATATAATAAAATATCTCAAAAGGCCGTAATACGTTCATCAAAACCTTGTTCTGCCACACATCGCACGTGTTGTTTATACCAACAAATTCAGTGATTTTACTAATTCGAACAAATAAGTAACCTTCCTACATCTAAGTTACAGCGACGGATTTATGCATGGTGAGTGGCAACAAACTACTCCGTTGGTTCAAGACGTCTCGAAATAGGGCAGCAGTCGGGTCGATTCCTGTGCAAGAGGAGAACTCTGAAAGGACACAAACACTGCATGATCATGCAAGCACAAATGACGGAGAGCATCGGCTCTAAGTAACTTATAGTATTCAAGCGTCGGCCCCATGTTCGGTGTGAATATTCAGCGGACACAGTAGGGGATCACTGGGTTACCCGATGTCGCGTACAGCATGAAACCAAGAGCAGCTTATTCAAACGCCGTATTAATAACCCGCCGAACTTGAATCACATGCAGGGAGATCTTGAATTTCTAGCCCACTGGGAATGCCGGATGTCTTTTTAAGTAAATATCGGATTCACTGCTTTAGACAGGCGATCCTGCTAGACAGTCGTTACACGAAAGTGTACAGCCAAGGAAATAGAACGCATGCGTGGCGGAAACACAGACACTAATGCTAAGAGCGGCGTGCCGTGAATGGCTGTATTTTGTGCCAACATTTCGGCCGTAAGCCATGGTAACTCAAAATGCAGCTGAAGATTCGTATGGATGGAGCCCTTCCATATACTACGGCTGGCAAACTAAAGCTGTTGGGCACAAATAACTATTGGCTCCATTTCCGACCGCTTAAGTGCCCCAGTTGGGACAACCTTAACCTATGATTTTGTAATCAGTAGGCTAATCACAAGTGAAAAACACAAGTTTTATACCCATGTGCAAGAGTCGCCTTTTCTGGTGAGCGCTATATTTTGGGAGCACAATTAGCTCGAAGTCAACTTATGTCACCGTGGGTACTGTGCACATCAAATGGTTTATAATGCTGGCACATATTCACACTGGTCCTCGTAGTTTGGTTTTACCCGCAGGTATACTTGAGTGCTGACCGAGGGACCACCTCAGCTGAACCCGCTATATAAAATCAAATGAGAGGTTTCACAAGGAGTCAAACGTAATTTCAGCCAATTTGCACGTCCGAACTTTGATGACATTCATACTCAAAATCACAGGGACATGAGTTTGACCGATACCCACTTCCCACGTTGCCTCGTTGTGAACAGTTCTGCTCCGGCAACGGACCGCCCGTTTTTGCGTGAATGGTGCAAACAGTATTTCAGCACATTGCTTTTGTCCTTCAGTTGGATTGCCATATGTCTCCCACCATTCCGACATTTCGCTGGAGAATCGCGTTTGCAGCAGTGCTTAGTAACTCAAGAGAATCCGCAGTGTAAATTTTTCGCCTCACATCGTCCTTGCTGTCATCCGGAGCGTAAAATTAGCCAACTCACGAAACGCACACATGCAACGTTGGCTGCCGTTCGGACTCGCATTACAACACGAAGTAGGCACAATTTTCGAGGCAATGAAAGAAACTGTAGAAACGGCGCTATTTGTCACATTCATGTAGAGGATTTGGTTGTCACCCAGCAATTATGGTACACAGATTCTCATCTTGACATATAGTTGAAACAGAGTGTTGTGCATTCTATTATAAACTCCACGATTAAGAAATAATAATTCAGCCCCTGATTAATTTTGCTGATAATTGGCATTTACCGGACTACTTTTTTCAAATCAATCTTGGCGGACGCCTACGAAATTCGCCGCGAAACGCCCGATCAGAACTTTTCGTCAAGATCATGTCCCGAAACCTCGCACCTACCACGTGATTGGTTTGGTGGCCACAGAGAATCCACGTTGCATTCTGACAACTTTCCCCGGTTATGTGAAAGCTATCGTTTCATCAACGGTGTAGTGAATAGTAGTTTGTTGACAACTTTTGTCCCCTACAATTCTAGGCTTTCACCTACAAGGTTTGCATGGTTTCCAAAAGTATTGACCTTCCTGAAAATGTTCAGTCGTCGAGACAATCGCCACTGGCCAATATGTGTTGTTTGTGTGCCTGACCGGCACTACGAGAGTTCGGGCCTGTTGATCTTGGAGGTACTTAATTAAATTTCAGAGATACTCTTGATGGAAACGTTGTTTAAAAATTTTGCACGACTACCTTTTTATATATGATGTTGAAACTTTAGAGATTTCGGGAATGCTTAGTTCACCTCACAGAGCTCACATTCGGTATGTAGTTAGTTCAAACGATGAACTCGCCTGATTTTCCTTTAAAAGGCACTTACACCGGTTTTTATCTGCCTAACACTTGAGAGTGTAGAAGTTGTCTGATCTCACGCAGAGGTTCTACCTGTTCCAGGTCACATTGCAGGATTACGAAAGCATCCGGGAATTGGGTTGGCTTTTGAATGATTTTAGTTCCCTAGCTGGTTTATACGTTCCAGGTGAACCACCAGAAATTTTAGTGCGTCTGTTTTTTGAAGACGTTTTGCAAACACCACGTGATTTGCACGTTCTTATTTATGCTGAATGAGTACCATATTCACTAAAAATTAAGGCAGGATCCAGTATATATTCACTCATATTCAACGTTTGGGCAAAACATTTTTCACGCAATTGTGTGACAACACAATCAGTAATTTTCTTGACTGCCAGAACTCACGCGAATTGTCCTCCATAAACTACACAACCGTAAGGCGGTGACACCCGCATAACTGATTAGCGATCTGGCAAACTGATTCGCACAAACGTGAATGAATTTGGAACGAAAAGTACACCAAATATGACATTGTGAGGTTTGCCTCCCAACATAAGAAATCTACCTTTCAGTGATGACAACCTGCGTTCTGGTCTCCAACAACATGATCAGAATTTTAAACTATTGCTTTTTCAGACACATTGGCGTGGGCAACCGGGCTAATTGTTCAACAAACATGATGACAGAGTTAGTATGCTTTCCGAAATGTACCCTCCAGTACTCTGTGCTACATCATACAGGACGAAAGCACTTCAGGCGGAGGTAATGAAAAAAACAGTGTTTCGCATATCTTGATTAGGCCGCTATTCGGTTGAAATCTAACCTAGTACTTACGAGTGTTCCTTTCCGCATTTGCTTGCTTCAGTTGGGGCATTCCATTGTCAAGCAGCACGCATTTTTTGTTACACTAATGTTGGCGAGAAACTTGACAAAATTGCTTTCTTTCATATTTTTCTTCGATGCAATATGATGCGCAGTGCACTTCTATTTTTTCACTTTGAGTGAGAATCGAGACAGAGACTCGCGGAGCGTACTCATATGAGATTAGTTCAAGTTATGCAGGGTAAAATTTGTCAAGAACACTTATTCGGGTGAGTTGCCTACCTAAACAGAATACTGTTTGTCGTTCTACAACCTAGCAATCGTTTCCACAGTGAGCGTAAAACACACATTGAATTTTTCTTAGTTTTCCCCGGAACCTCTCACTGGGGTAAATTATGCCCTCTGAATTCAAAAGGTTAGAGAGCTATCAACAAATTGACCCTTTGAAAACGCGCCATACGTTTGATACAATACAGTTCACCGCGCATTGCTTTACCAAATGCATCGTTCAAAAAACAAGATCTAACGCCACCAAGTACCCGGAGGATTTTTGACAAGCCTTCATAATCCACCTAATGTATTCAATGTTTACTGCTCACTAATCAAAAGGAGATTACCTAGAATTTTCGATAGCTCCACAAGCTGGGCTGCTGTTTTAGCTTCCAAACGTCTGATCACTCCATTTTAATCTGCATGTACCGAACACTATAATAACTAAGTTAAATAATATAGCATCTAAATTTATTAGAGAAAATAGCAAACGCATCATTTATTGAAATGTGCAATGTCTATCAATTAACCTTTGATGAATGTACAAAATTGTTTGGACTACGTGCGGCAAATTATTTCCTGCATTCATGGTAACCGTATATCATCCCTGGTAGAAGTCGGACATGCAGATGTCACATATCAAATCTGTCAGCTTTCATAGGGGGAGTTTCATGTTTGCACCAACTCCCATAAAAGCGTGTATCTTCCCTACAAATAGATTCAAATTGGGCAACTAACCCATTCATATCATTCATAGTGCTGACTACCAAAATCTAACATTCACAATTCTACCCTAGTCACGATATATGTGTACTGTTTTCACCGAGACAACCTCCCGGAGAAAAATCCGACCACCGATATTTTGTCAACTATAGCCTCCCACAAATATTCCGCTCTCCGGTCGCTATCCTGGAGATGGCAGGTGACTTGCTAATTACAGCAGCTGGCGCCCATTTTCGAACACTAGATTTCAGCAGCCAATGGTCATGTGGATGAGGACTTGATTTAATAATACCCTGTCCACTGGCAGATGTCGTGAATAAAAGGCCAGATTTGGGGTTTCCACAGTAACCCTTTATGTTCATATATACTCGGTAGTTCGAAGAGAACATTTCAAATGTGGTGCAATCCGGAAATTCCAGTTAGAATTTAGAGAACGGAGTGAAAAATTAAGATATCTATCTTCATCACTTTTTCAAGATTTCGTCGGCAAAATCCATTGCAGTCAGCCAATTGTCACTCCTTCTTGTTTGTTCATATTTGTTTCCGTTTTTTTAACAAACAATTGCTAGAATTGCGGGATGTCAAGTTAGCATATCAGTTTTCATGTGAGTTTAAAAAATAATTGAAACCATTTGAAAAATGGCATGGCTTTGGATACGGTGGACGTATGAGTGTTTTTTTCTGGTGCCCTGCGTTTTGATTGGACGGAATATTGAGTTATATGTTTGGAGAAAATTACAATTTCGCTTTATATGTTAGTGTACGGTGCAAAAGTTCAACCATAACTACGTTGACAGCTGTTGAGTATGAAGGGTAGCCTGATTGGAATTTCATTGTTCATAACACTTATCACTGTCCATTGGGGCTGCGGACACAAGTGTGAGTTGATGAAATGATATGAGGGCTCCATTTTTCTGACTGTATCGCAGTTTCAATGGGTTTATAATCCTTTGGGTATATTGCATAATAACGGTTTCATGTGATCAGGCCCCGCCAACCTTTTGCAGCCACACCTTCATAGTTTGAATATTTCATTAAATTTCGTGCAACAACTATGACGAGTATGGTTTATTTTCCTTTTCAGTATCCCCATTGGATAATCTTGCCCATTTGTACGCACCTACCAGTACGTCTTCCGCTCTTCTTGTTTCGGCTGACAGTAAAATTGCACATTCAGAGTTATAACCAGACGGTCGGTTTCCTACGCGTCAGACACTAATGTCCGCGCAATATGATGCTAGCTAGGTGGCTCAGTGTTTAAGCAATGATCGTCGACAAATGCGGAAATCTTTTGTTGTTGAAGAGTTGTTGGACTCAAACGTTGGTGAATAGGGTGCGTGCCACTTAACGACGACAACTGAATAGTCAAAATCTGCCCAATCGATTGGCACTATTTCAGGAGCCTCATTCGCGTCGTCTCAACGCCTTACATACGCAGACATTATGGACGAATATGTACTATTTCAATATAAGCCATAGTTTATGATTTAAGAATACACTTACCTTTCGCATCTTAACTTAACTCTTAGGTTTTACTCAAGAGTTTCTTTTTAAAATAGCGGAGAGCCGGAAGCCAAAGAATCCCCGAGAACACTTTTGGGGTATACGGTCGTTTGCCCGCATATTGAAAATATATACCATTCGGCTAATAGCCGAAGGATGATTCCTACATAAATGTGCGCCCGAACTACCCGCGTTTATACGGCAATTACACATAAAACCCCGAGATGTCGTTGGTATAGATTGTGAATTCCTCGGTGGGCGACGTGAAACCTGTGTTAGATAATGAGTTCCACGGCGCTCTTCCCAGCATGTCTCTGTGCTAATTCGTGGCAGGTGCATTCCTCACAAGGTGGGTCCAAATTACTGGAGAACTAACGTCGAGTTACCACTTCCATGGGCTTATCAAACCACCGTAGGTTACGGGTGACTATTTATGTTATGTTATAATTTGTTCGGTTGGGCTGGTTGCCTCGTTGGATCAAATGCCCTGATGTGCGAAATGTATGTCACCGGGAATAATCAACAGGATTTCGCGATTAGTGTAAAGCAATACGTGGATTAAATAGCCTACGTTTGCCGCCTGGTCAGTGTAGCCGTCTATAGTGATGCCACGCTCAGTATTTCACCTCTTATTTCCAGAGATCAAGTGGATTGCTTGTTTGCACAAACAAGTACATGGGCACAGCAAATTTACTAAAATTACTCAAAGTAGTGGATATGTTAAGTTATTGTCCGTGTTATAAAATGAACCTTGAAATGTTCACGCCAGCCATATGATGCTGAATGTAACTGCCCTTTATAAAACTGGTTGTTGGGCCTATGGAATTACGTATCGTTGTGTTTTGGAATTTTCATTCTCCCTTTCAGTTCGCCAATCCGCCCAATATTAGGATTCAGCGTAGGTCAAGAAGGCCCATCGCAGTTGGACGGAACATAAATGCCCATTCATTCGACCATCAAAACGTTCATCCGCTTGTGAGATAATAAGACCCCTGACTGAATTAGCGGTATGGTTTTGTGGGGTCTAAATTTATGAAGGGTTTCTAAGTCACAGTGTGAGGTATCTTCTAGATCCGCCAATGTGGGTCTCGCCCTGGTAGACCGTATCACAAATAGATCCAATGGAGTTTTTATTTATCAGTCCTAATTTCCCAGCCTTGATAAGGCGGCACAGATACACTAATCATCACACCAGCAGGCGAGTAACGAAACGGACCCCGAGTTCTTGAACGGTTTCGTTTTATACAACCACAACGTGTCCGGTCGCGGAATATTTATCCTTAAGTAAACGGTAATGATTGGGCAAAGCTCACGTCAGCCTGCCAGCGAGACATGCCTGTCGGTTTTAAGGTATAAAAGAAGGTGAAAAATTGGCATTATGCTGATTGGGTTTGTACATCAAAGAAAGATGCCACGCAAAACTAGAATGGACATAGTTGACTTTCTATAAATGTCCTTCATTTAGCTCTCTTTTGGACCTGATTAATTACGCCACATTTACTGCAAACTTGCGCTCCCTGCTATTCAATTTTACATTGCCGAGCAAATGTTTCGCGGACATTTTGGTTGATGCAAGCAGCCGAACATCGACTCGGCACTTCTTAAGATTCGTGGCGAATACTCACATGCAGTTCATTGCTTGACATTTTGACACCATTTGGGAAATATGGTGAACTCATTCACTTTGTCCGCACAATCAGTAATAGTTTTTCTTTTTCCAGATGCCGAAAAAGGTGAAACTCTTGGAAAAGCTGGCGTCGGATTTACGTCTTTACGAGTACAGGACCCCGAGGAGGGTGTACACCGTGGGTCGAGGCATGGTGCTGAGCTCCACACATTCCGACATAAATGTCTAGAATGCTCAAGAGTATTTCGGTCATCTAGCATTCTTAAGGAACACAAAAAGACGCATTCGGATCTGCGGCCATACACATGTGGTTTCTGTCTATCTTGTTTCAAGTCACTCGGAGGTCAAAGAGGTCATATGGTAGAACAGCACTGGGAGGCGTTGGTAGCCAATGAAAGAGCTGGAAACACAGGGTATTCAGCGCTTCTCAATGGAAGACATCAATCATGCCATATTTGTGGAAGACGCCTGCGTTCGCAAGCTGCGCTGAATGACCATGCTCTCATCCATGCGGGGGAGAGGTTATATTCCTGTGAAGTGTGCAAATGTACTTTTAAAACACCCTCTTGTTTAACACGACATACGAAGCAATGTCGGCGAGATGCCATCAAGGACACCTGATTTAAATATTAACCGCGCAGCGGAAGCATTCAGATTGAAAATGTATCAGCATAAGTAATTACACCGTTGTTTGAAAGCATTAATTACTTGTATATTTGCAACAAAGAGGCAGTCTCCTAATCATTCTTTGTCACTTGATGTGACTGTTCAGCGTAGTCCGTAGTATAACGTGGGACACCCGACTTTATTTGCGTTTTCAATTCGGCTGAGTAACAGAGCGCTACTATGTCAGTTCGCTTAATTCCAACGAGAGAAACACGTCTGCTCAATTCCAATTGGTCATTTGAAGAAATAGGTTTCCGCCGGATACATTCGGATAAAGTAAAATGGTACCTTCTCTCGTGTAGTCAGTTGCGAAGCCACCTTATTAAATGGCTCGAGACACAACAGTGAATCCGGCGATTCCCTCAACGTAAATCAACGGTTAGAATATTCCCATCGGGTATTTATAGTGTACAATAGTTCGGGCCATGCCGGGTGAACGAGATATATGAAGCTTTCTACATTTTTTAAATTGTCAAACTTTCTTGCTACTTCTGAACCGCAAATACATGGGGTAGGAACAACAAATCGCTGGAGGAATAAACAATTGTGAATTAAATCCCGTGTTCGGTTATTGCACCCTCCGTATCTTTAAAGTGCTCAATGCCGATCAAAATTTCAGCTACTGTTCGTTTTCGCGATAGCATTATTTTGGAGGTTGTTTCACTTCCTGCCTCGGCATCACACAAACTCAAAAAAAATCGCCAAGCTCAAGTTCTTGAAGCCCTATTTGTCTGCAGATTGATCAAACTGCTAGTCGCCTCTGAAAGTACACTTTTTGATCTTCTGTACAAACTCTGCTCCGTTTGCAACTCTTCCAGGTATTTTGCCGACTTAATGGCACCAGCATTTTTAGTTCTGGAACCTGTATGTTTGGGTTGTTTATTCGCATGCCTTCTAGCGCATCTCTCACCCTGAAGAATGAGATGTACGGCTTGTAACCAATATACTTCTCAGCCAGCATGCGCAAAATTCAGGACACTGCTATTACCCAAACATTTTTACTTCTATCGATCGCTTGACTACAACTGTCCTTGTCCATTCATCCATTCACCCATCCGGGAAGTCGTAGAAAAACTGCTAAGCTGATGACATCCGAGCTTGGTATTGATCCATCTTGTAAGGTTATTATTATTGCGACGCGCAGCTCCACGTTTTTGAAGCCATAACGAAAGAATAGACTAAAGGAACTGGTGGTAGCCATGAAGCTGTCATGGTCGAAATGATAACTCACTAGACTCATTTCCGAAGCTACCAGTGTATCGGTACGTTTAAAAATGTAAAGCAACAAGCGAGAGTTAAATTTGTGCTTGGAAATGAAGATTTTAGGAGATAGGATCCACTGCTGTGAGATTTCAAAAGCCTGTTTTGGAATACGCATTTGAAGCTTTTGCTCGTTTTACACTTTGCTGGTCTTGTCGGTTCCTGAAGATCTTTTACTGAACCAGTTTTTTATTAATAAATTCAACCAAATAAAGCTGGTTATGAAAGCAAATGGTGGATGAGTCCTATATCACATTGGCAGCTTTCAAAACAAAAAAACAAATCATTCGCTGAATCGAACTGCGAATCACACGTTCCTCATCACCTGCGACTAAATGCACTGTTTGCGAGTCATGAGCAATACAGAGCTACATAATACTCGTCTGAGAGTATACGGAGGTCGTCTGTAGTCTTCTTGCTTAAATGTCGCGTACAGACTTACTGCAGAAGATGAGTGTTTTGACGGTTAAAGGCTGAAAGTACACAACTGACGTCTACAGATTTCTCGCTGTTGAGGCGAACGGACGTGGTTTTTAATGAGAGTTATTTTGATGATAAAAGCCAAACTGTCATGTTCCTTGTGTAATGTATAGAACATTACGAATGCCTAAAATCTCGAACCAAATCACTTCCAGAGGCCTAACTCACATCATTCGGGGCGTGACTTTTCGGTGATAAGATCCGTGTCAGAAGTAATTCATGTCAAAATCCAATGTTCTGTAGGACGTGCAAATTTGGTGAAGCAATTCCGAAGTCAAGGAGAATGAAGTCATCAACCAACGCCCGTAAAACAACACCAGTAAGCCTACGATAATTTCAGCATGATCATAATTTTCCTATTGATAAGTTACGTTCATCCGGATGCACCTTTCCTGAGAAGCCTTCATTTTGGCGGAAACACCCGGCAGCCCTCCTCATAGTACTAGCTCATGTTATATGGCGACGTCACGTGAATCCTCGAGGATCAATCCGAATAAAAATCTTAACGTCTATCACTCAGTAATCCATCAAACAGCTCACATTGTGGACACCATGGGGTGATCCACCGATGCATTTTTTGGATGTTTTTGTTCAGCGCCGGTACTACTGATGGGATATTCCATCACACTATTATCGAGACATCAAAAGATATCAGCAGCTACGCTGGCGACTAAAGTAAGTGAAAAGCTTTGCCATGAAGTTTCCCAGCAAACTCCGTTGGATTAGTTCATTACTTCAATAGTCGATAATTCTATGTCCCGTCCTAATTTTCAGTTGGTTCATTCGCACAGGCTTGCACTAAATTTTGAAGGTAATGTTACAATTACGATCAATCCCAAGTTTCATCCTATACTTAGACCGATAAAAGCGTTTTCTTTTCCGCATTAAATTGTTAATCGTTTGGCCCGACTTTCATCTGAGCTGATCCTGCACGGTACTGAAGCACTACTAATGCCTTGTGGTAGAGATCGCCATGCCAAATAGTGGTTCTGGAAAAACTAGCCCAATATACTCATTCCCCAGTAACAGAAATTCTATTCCTCATGGGTGGCATTCCATTCGCTGCAAATGGTGCCATCATTCATACATCAATACGGCACATTCAGCAGCATATTTCTATTCGCAAACACTGTACACTGAATGTTAAAATGTACTTTTTTCCAGTGGTTTCATACTTTTTCGGGTACTTGGAATTCGCGGCGATACCGTTCAGTCTATGAAACAAAATAAAGTAACTCATCCCAATAATATATAACTGCTGACCATGTATATGCGCATCTTAAGATATTGAGGAAAATAAATCATCCATCCTACGCTTTATGCTGAAAATTAAAAAATGTAGAGATAAAATGTGGGGCGTTTTCATTCCCACCAATGGGTCCAATTTATCCGAAACAGACCATGTGAATGGTGCAGTCATTTTTCGTAGCCACCTCGAACCAAATGCAACAGGATTGTGTGACTGATTATCCCGCGTGCGTGTTGATCTGCTTCTCGGATGACCTGCTGGTCAAATTGACATTTATTTAAGATGGAAAAGTCGTTGAATGGAGACTAACGTATCATCTATATGCGAGGATCTGCAAAAAATGAGCGCACCATCCAGGAGTCATAAGTAATCAGCGAACGTTTTACATATCCGGAGACAATGAGATTTGTGGTTGTCTATGGTAACCTGTTATACCCAGGAGAATTAGTAAATAAGTGCGAATAATAATTATGAACTGTTTTCAGGCCTTCATTCGTTAAACGTATTAATCGTTTGTCAACCAACCATGCCGTGCTAAATTTTACAGCCAATCACATGTTTAACTTATTCGCAGTTTATCGCCATTTACGTGAAAATGTGCTTTTTGACCGCTCACTGGGAAACCTTTCTCAAACCTGAGATCAAATGTGCCATACCCGCCCATTTTCTCCACAGCAACTCTTTTCATGTGAGCTACTTGCGCACATCTTAAGAAGAGGCCTCTTAATTTTCTCGTTCAAACTCGAGCATTGCAATCAGGTAGCACAGACGGTATCATAACGGCAGAGTTTTGCAAGACTTGCCTAATTGGGGTGATATTCAAACCCTACCAGTGCAGTTCACATGTATATAGTCTCTCACTCGTGTGGACGCTACCGCATATACGCAGCGCAGCCCGCCGGCGGGAAAGTAGTTAGTTCGTTTGAGAAGCCTTGAATACTCATTATTCTGTATTTAGCTGACGTACAACCCTCTCCAGTGCCATATCATGCGGTTCTCCCGAGCCGCCACAGATTTTAAGTAACATGAACAGAAATAAATTTTGTACTTCCTCAGGTCCGAATACACTTCCAGGTGGCGAGCAAGCCATCTGGAGAGCTGGCAAGCTATTGGGTACTTAGGAACTTGATAGAGAATTGCGAGAAGCTGAGACTGCTTCACTGCTGAAGAATGTACATGTCTAGCCTGATATGAATCATGCGTGCACTTTGCGGAGGTAAACCCAATCCTTGAATATCCTGAAAATTCATATTCGCTGGCAACTCAAAATAAAATGTGAGATTTACCGCTCGTGGACACCTAACTATTTCACCGTGTTTACACTAAACGCAGGCAAACTTACAGCTAGTGGCGGGCATGTGGACGTGCGCATCAGTTGCTAACTACGTCCGCACAAAATCGCCAATATCCTACCGCTAACCGTTCACATTGGATGAAGTGCAGATGTAAATTGGCGGCGAGCATATTAGGCAAATATCAACTGCTTTTTTAGCTATAATTCCTCATATGTATATATCGCTTGAGTTTGGCGCTACTATCTAGAACGAATTGACCCGAATAAGAGTTTTCACCTCGCAGAGCTCACATTCAGTATGCGGTTAGTTGAAACAAAGAACCCGGCTGACATCCATTTAAGAAAGGCTAGCATATTTGCAGCATATTTGCTGAACACAAGACACCGTAGAATTTATTTAATTTCACGCTTAGGTTCTACCTGTTCCAGTTCACAGTGGCGGATTACGACGAAATCCGTCGTTGTAATATTTTAGTTATTTTATTAATTTTTTTGTTTATTTATTTATTTAATTTATTATTTATCATTGATATTTAATTGATCAATGAATTATTTATTTGTTTAGTTATTTAGTAATATTTTTAGTTCTCCAAGATGATTATACGTTACAGATGAATTCGAAAACACAGTTGGTTGCTTAGGGTTTCGTCACCTACACCCTGGGAAATCTCCTGCCTTTCATAAGACCCTCAGAAATATTCGTTAATGCTTAATCATTTAAAATTTTCTTCAAGCGAAACATAACACCGTTGTTCATGACCACACGCCGTTAGAGTTCTTATTTTTAAAATGTGATTCCGCATGTGTCATTCCGGAGAATTAGAGTAGACTGTGACAGTAGAAGCATTAGTGAATGTCCTCTAAGAGTTCCACTATTCCTTTAAACCGGTGTGCTCTATTTACTTCTGACGGCTGCATGTAAAGTGTGTTCAAACTGCCCAAATCCTATAGTTAGCGTGCATGCTCATCAGACCCCTACGTAATCCTTTCTGCGATTGTTGATTGACCGCTCCACATTTTTCACTGAGAGTGGGGAAATCGACTACAAGATATTAAACACGTCTCTCTTTCGAAAGCGTTTTGCAAACACTATGCGATTCGATCGTTTTCATTTGAGCTGAATGCGCAACACTCTTTCGGTAAGGCAAAATCCAGAAAATAATTGCTTATATTCACCGTTGGCGGTAGAAAAATTTCGACCCAATTGTATGACAACACCATTGTCTGCTAGAACTCATGCGAACTGCCCATGCACGGATCAATCCTTTTTTAAAAAAATACACAGCCGTAAAGCGTTGAAGACCGCCTGGCGTCTCCGAAGTTTCCTTGCTTGCAACTTGATGGGGACGTCTATAAAAATGTGCACAATTCTACCTGCTTTGTGTAAAACTGTGTGTATGCCAGTACAAAAATATTTGTCAGCAGTGGGATGGTAACTTGAGAGAAGCTATGGTACCAAAAATGATCTAGTTGTTATCAGCTAGGTTGCATTTTGGCCGCCATAAAGCAGATATTGCGCTATAAAGGAGCCGACTAGATTGAATAATTATCAGAAAATTTAATTGCCTGAAATTTTAGCGTGAATTCGAAAAATGGCTGTATCTCTATGCAGCTGAGCTGACTGAAAAGCTCAAGAATTCACTGAGTAACGTCAATGGTGCCATAAAATTATTCTGGTGTTTTTTAATGTTCTGCATTAAGGCCTCTAACGTAAGCTCCATGGCAGATTTTGTGACCGACGCATTTGCGTACTGATTTCATATTCACATGGAAAATCACATCAAATATCGCAAATCCCTCTGTCAGACACCTGTCCTCCATGATGCTCTTAAACAAATCTTAGGATGGACTGCAGGATGTTTGGGATCCTGAATTATTGTTGGACTGATTTCTCAGAATTCGCGTGAGGTTTTAAAACGGCACGAAATATCACAGTGAGCAGGCCCTGCTGCGAACGCTCTGGTGCAATCGCAATGGAAAGTTTAGGTTTTACTGAAAGCGCAATTCCATCCGAATAAATCTATTAACTCAAGAACATGAACCGCCCGAATATATTACGAATGTAGCTGAAAAACACAAAGCTATAGCCGCTTTGTGTCTGCATGAAGGTGCTTTTTCGCTTCCCTTGGCAAAAGCGTTCTCATCCTATGGCTTCCGCAGAGAAACCGCGTTTGTTATCATCAGAATAACGCTCCCAGACCAAACTGATTAGCGGTTTGGCAAATCGATTCGTAGAAACGTCAATGAATTTCGAAAGAAACGTGCACCACATTTGATAATCTGTCGTTTGCCTTCCCACCTAAAACATCTATCTTTCGGTGGTCACAACCTGTGTTCAGGTCTTTAATAACGTGGCCACACTTTTGACCTCTGGGTAATTCGGACTCATTAGCATGCGCAACCTGGCTAATTGGTCCACAATCCTAAAGAACTATTTGGTTTGCTTTCCGAAAAGTTCCTCTAGTTATCCGTCATACATTATACAGGAGGAGAGCCTTTTAGACGGAGATAAGGATGACCTAGTGCTTTGCATGTCTTAATTAGACCACCGTTTCGGTTGCCTAATTAAGTCACGGGCGAATATCAACGAGGAGGCACTGAAAACTTGTATAAGCCCTTGTGATTAAACTGCAGTGAACTGATTATGATAAGATTATCGGCGAACTGCGATGGCGGCTAGGAGAATGTGTGCGCAGATGGCAACGTTGATTGTAACCTGAACGCGTGGATTGTGTGCCTTATGAAAATTTGAACAGATGAAAGCAGATGAAGAACCTAATAATATGAAATCTGGATTAAATTCCAACCTTGAATTAACAAACATTGCTTTCTAAATTTCCTTGATCTGTTGTGATCCAGATTCCTAATTTAGACTACAGAAATTTGATCATGATATTTGGCACCCCGTGAAGGGTGCTCGCATCCAGCAGCAAGTATGCCCAGCTTGCAGTGGTGCTTAAGATATCAAACTACACGTTGATGTTGTGTCCTATTAAAATTTAAACAGATGAAAACGACTGATTGATTCTCGTTGAAGAGACGCATAATGAAATACCTGGTTTGAAATCTAACCTATTAATTACGGGTGCTTCTTTTCAGACTTCCTTGCCTCAGTTGGGACAGCAGAATATTTCCGGTGTTCCAGGTTTCTATTGTACGGCAAAGAAGCCTAATTATAATATTAAACACTCCGGACAAACTGACCGGAATATGTCTTTATTGAAATGTGCAATGTCTATCATTTATTCTTTGATGATTGTACAAAATATTTTGGACTGCATGCAGCTAATTATCTCCTGTATGCATGGTAACTGTATATCATCCTTGGTAGAAGTTGGGCATGC
>SJOL01010001.1:241247-272820 GCA_004794785.1 Opisthorchis felineus
TCGTAAATTTTTGTCTTGGCTGAGTCTGCAAAATGAAGATCTTAAGTAAAAAACACATTGCTACGGAACTTATCTACAGTATTCAGGTTTGCAGTACTAAGACTTCAGGAAGAACAAAAGAGCAAAGCATACTTAATTTAGCTGATTTGGATATTTTAAAATTCTGTTTACTGCGGTGACGTTTTGGACTGAATATGTGAGTGTCTTTTACTTGAAGTTTGCCCCACAATCCTATTTTGCTGAGAGATAATTTTCGGCCATTGCTGTAGGTGCACAAGGTAGAATATCAGGCGTTTGAGGTTCTTTTCCTCATAAGTAAAAAGAACTACGGCCCAGCGATACAAACAGCCACTACCGCACGACCAAACCCATGCAAATGCATTCGCGGGAATTTCGGCACGACCCGCCAAACGGGTTCAGCGGACTTTCTACGCACTTGACCTTATCTTCTTTGAAACCTTCCGCAGACTCCAGATTCAAAAATGGAGCTAGACTTTGGCGGGGTATTATGGTGGAAATATCAAATAAATGTCCATGTTCAGGCGCCAATGCGGTACCCACCTAGACTGATTTCTCAAGTATTTTTCAGTTTTGGCATGCACAATAGTGTTTGTCAAAGACATGGATTAGTAGTATTATGGCATGTATTTTGCACGCAAATGCGCTTAATTCTGCCGAATGTTTCTGAACAGAGTGAGGGTGAAAAAACGTTACTCAGTAACATGCATTTCTACAAAAACGTCACTTTTTGAGCCTAGCTCCTGAGGCCCGATTACACGTGCAACTAGCAGTTGGGACAGGTTCTCTTTCAGGATTCGTCTGGACTAAGGTTGAAGCAGACATCGCAATCACAACGCGCACCGTGACTTGATATTGAATTTGTCCTAAACCGCAGCTTTGATGTTCTAAATGATTATACCAGATGGTTAGTTTACAGGATGACTTCTGCGGAGCTGCACTCGCATGGTTAAACACAACAGGCCACGCAATGTTTAGGCATATTGAATGCAAACCTTGTATTCCACTTGTTAAGAGTAACATATTTCACTTAAAATTTGTGATGAAAACTACTGTTAATCTACACTTCAACATAATTGTATCACTTCGAATGATGCTCACTGATCGGTGAGTAAACTTTCACAAGATTTACTATTCAGTGCTCATCGATCTCAAGCTGCTGTGAAGTTCTGAGCACACGGTTATAGCAGACATTTGAGTTACTCGCAGCCAAGTTCACTTATTCGGCCTCAAGTTGTGGTTGTTCGTTGATAAAATTGTTGAAGGATAATATTTTGTTATCATTTACTAAGTAATTGTGTCATTATATAGTACATTATATTAGCCATATATTATTATAATTTATTATTATCATACAGGTAAGTTCTACCCGGATTGCAATAAAAAAGCCAGGTATAGATTAACCTGGCTTTTTATATTGTTTTCCAATGTGAACAACAGCTAAAAAGCAAGATGATCGCATGTTATAGCAGCGATTTAGTGACAAAGGAAGGAACGTTTCAATGTATGAATAATGAGACGCTTGCAAGAATATGATTGCAAATATGTGAGAGTCGATACTCTTATTTAAGAGTCGATACTCTTATTTAACTTCGCATTTTGTTGAAATGCATAAACTGGTAATGCATAAACCAGCAAAAATGGCTGCAACAAAACTCTTTTTCCAGCCAAGTGAACAATAATTTTTTCGATGTTTATTAAAAAATTGGCGACACAGTTTTGAATTCATTAAAATCAATTTCGTCGCGACAGTAACTGTGATTTACAATCGTCGCGTTATAATGACGCTGAAAGCCAATTCACTCCACGGCCTGGAAAATATCAAGTCAGAACCATTGAGACCTAGAAGACCACGAAACACTGTATTAGTCGACGAGATGAAACGAAAAGGGGATCCCAGAGAATGATGGATTGGCACACTGCCCAACGTATTCTTTGAGAAAATTGAACAAGGTTTCCTACATTTTAGGCTTACGGCTTCATATCACTGCAATATGGGTACGTACACACGTTCAGTTTAAGTTGGCTTATCCTTAATGCACCAGTAATCCCAAATAGCTGTCTTTGATTCGCGCTGATGATTTGCTTGGCAAACAGTCTGGTGATCCGCACATCCAGGCGAGCGTCGCCATTATTTTTAGTGCTCACGACGTTTACTATCGCGTTATTTGTTAAACCATAAAATTTGTAACGTAAAGTGCATCACAAAGCATGAGCTAGTGTCTGAGACTTTTCAAGTAAGCCAATTTCATCAAAACCCGAAATGATCAAAATAATTGTTTGCTTGTTGCAGATATAGACATGTTATTGATACAAAACCACGAGGAAGTGGTCAAAGTGCAACCCAAATAAACGTCTATGTAGAAATGAATTATAGTATGGATAATGTGTCCACGGAAAAGTGGTGGTCAATTAATGACAAAACACTTTTTATAAATTGTAGGAATATCACTGAATAAGATAGATAAAGAGCATGAAGGAAAATGTTGTGAAAATAGTCCGCAGATGTTCCAATTTAAGCGTCGTAGTCTGATCATTTTTGTAATGTCTGCATTATTACAGTTTGTGTTCAAACTTTTCTGACCATGCGGCCAGACATGCTTTTGTGCAACTGGTAGGAAGTATTTTCAAAAAGGATTATGACGACTCAAGTAACATGTTTCGCTTGTTTCATTAACAGCCGGTCATTCGCAATCGTCCTGGTACGTTTGCTGTTCTCGACGAGTTGGTGTGTCAACATTACTGGTGGTTTGTTCATACGTCCAAGGGGACTTAAAATACGTTGTTTGGATTGAAGCTCCGCCAGTTGCTCTGGGCTATGTGTTAGGTTGTTCAAGCACATTGTTTACTTGGTAATTTTAATGTGATAGCACAAAGTAAGCGTGGAAGGCCCCTAGGTTATTCGAACCCATTTAGTTTTTTAGTCAGGTTTTCTCTACAAAGACAAAATTGAGCGTCATTCCTGATATACGCAATCGCAGAGCTTTGTTTTCTTTTACATTCCGCGGAGTGCCTGAATGGAAAGGTGCATTTCCTTTGTCGGACAAATTGCTCAGGCTCGGTCCAGTTAGTTTCCGCCTAATCGTTGAGACTCTGTTATATCATTGGTTCTGAGTCAACCGGCAACGTTACAAGCCAAAGGTTAATCACATATGTTGAGCTCGTTATTGCAAATTTGTATCCGCAGTGAACAAAGCATTGTTTACTTTAAATAAAGTAGCCTCATTTAATGTGCTGTAGAAGGTTTCCACAACTGTGTATTCCCCAGCACATACAACTGTCAATCGCGGAAAGCATAGGAGTATAAACCCGATGATGATGTAATAGAAGCTAGCTTTTTTCAGAAGATTGCGACTCAGATTGTGATGGTTCTACACAAGCTTCTAATTCACTTCGTGATCTGAGTTGACAGATAGGTTTTCATTGGGTTCTCACAGAATTTGTAGTACGTAACAATGTAAACAGCTTTAAAAACTAAGTGAACGAAACACACTTATTCGAAATGCTTTGTGGCTTCAAAGTGAATATAAAGCATACAATGAATTGAGGAACAATACGAGGGTTAACTATTCTACCTTGATTTAGTTTGCAAGAATTACTAAGGCATCACCCTTTGGGAAACACTTGCAAGGAAAAACAAAGACGGCAAATTTACATGAATTACCCATGGTTTGTAGTACACTAATCGTCCGTTGCTTCAATCGCAACAACCAGGTTCACCGTTCTAACGCTAAGTTAACAAAGCGTATAAGTTTATACTTTTCATGCGCATACGGTGCCCACTTCATATTAATGATCATCAAAGAAGGTATGAATAATTAGATCGACCATTTTGACGAAAACGTGCAACCATTTTCTAGGCATTTTTCAAAGGACAAAGAGTGGCATAGGTTAGAGTTAATGGCTTCAGATAATGAGTGGATGTAATAGAGTCTACGACCATTTCAAATTGAGGATTTACGATTACCTGACAAGTTAGCAACCAGCCTACGACTCCAGCAAACCTATTCATAATATTCGGTCTCATTTCGCATTTTGTGTTCCTTCTACGTACCAAATAAACTGCTAATAATATTGAAAATATACACACATGCGCTAAAGAGACTGTTCCAAGTGTTCCCTTATCATTTGGCACAATAGGCCGGGAATGTTTTTCAGATTCGGTGAGTGATTGATTTTTTCTGCACAGTTTGCTAAACTAATCTGAAGGCGGCTTTTGGTGCTCCACGTAATTACAGCACATATTTATTTCTGCATTTCAAGGCACAATAATGAATGCATATCTGTAAATTATATGCCCATTATTCGTCGTGTTATCCCAAATCACATTGTCTATACAAAATTAAAAAGCTTTGCAGCATTTAATTTTCCCGAGTGACCGGCGTCCTGTAAATGCCAAATCGAGCTTCGGAAACCACACGTTTCAGTTAACGGCAGCATCGTCTGCTTACAAAAGTAGGCTGAACCACTAAAAGCAAATTTGACTGGTCGGTCCCATTTCTAGTCAAGTGGTAACCCAGGATATGTTATGAGAATACGCGAGATTTAATCTATAACATCCCACGGGCTGCGGGCTGCTTCAGATACTTGCGCATCAAACCTGATTTCTACTTTAGGTGGCACTCCTTCTAGAAAGTCAGTTTTCATTTCCCTCCAATTCCGAAACTATTGACATTTCTTTGAGGATAACTAAAATGAAGCAGGGCCTATCTTTATTGTAACACATTGAAGCAACGTTGTAGGCATCTAATATCTAAACATTCCACAGTGCCAGATTTTGTGAGAAAAATTTTACCCACTTTGTTCAACCGTGGAGAGGCATTTAAGATCATACATGACGGAGTCAAATCTACTGCTATCGTACTGAAAATTAGAAAGCGCAATTGCTAACCAGGTTACTGAAGAAACCAGTATGACGATGGGACGATTCTTGTGACCACAACATTTTAGCAAATGGTTGCCTCTGAACTATTGGCGCTTATTTCCAGCAGGAGCTTCAATAGGGCTAAACTTTGGGGGATACATTTACCCGTTTAGCAAAATAAGCCTGCTAACAGTTGTTTCACGACTTCCACAAACAAGTACAATACTGTTACTCAACTAATTTGATAGAAATTCACGGTGGATTGGCAGGAGAAGCGGAAAGAATTTCTGCATCAAAACGTTTTTGTTTACAAATAATGAATTCAAAAGTGCAATTGTTGATCAGAGGGGTAAGCACACGCACCCTTGGTCGATTGAAAAATAAGTTTACTGTTAACTGTTTGTAAAACGCTCTGAAGTAGAGACCCAAATACCGCGCGTTACGGGAGTTTAAATATGCTTTCACCATTATTTATAATATATGGTAAACACTGCGTGACTTTATAAATGTACCACAAAATTATCAGTGCACTTCGGGAGCTTGCCGCAATTTTCTCCAACAAAATTATTCTTGGCAATTCTGTAACTCTTCAATTTTACTTTCATAGGTGACCAGCAAAATATAACCCGGAATGGACAGTTACGTTACCGTTTGCTTGGCTGAGTCATTTTAGTTTCCGGAAGTAGAAGTTTGGCCGGAAACCCATGGACTAGTTTTCCTAATATAAGTATGATGATTAGATTAATCGAGCGCACAGAGATGACGATTAGTGGGAAATTTGGCAGATAAATTCAGAGCAAAGAAGCATATATGAAAGTAATTTACCTAAAACCGCAAAGAACGTATGTAAAATTCCATAGTCTTAAGCTGTACCTGTGAAATGGGTGCAGATTAAGGCGTACACATTCTGGGGGGCGTAATACTGTACAAAAGCACTTAAGTTAACAAAAACTTTCCCGAAATATATAAGAAGTCAGAGAATAAATAGCTTGCACTGTGAAAGGTACCACGCGCTCACAGGTAATAAGTATAGCCTATCCTCGTGTGTTTTTGGGAGGGCGGTTGATATTAGCTGAAAATTCAAGACGGCGTCCCTCAGCGTAAGTTCTCCAGTTGCATGCGGTGATGCAGCTTATGTGACGGAAAAAATTCGTCTGTATTGAAACACCTGGAAATGTGTGTTACAAAACGATGGAATAACTTTCTGGTTTTTTATGCTCGACATATATGTCTACAAAACATCTTGCTTAACACACACTGAAATCCTCAGCAAATTACGTCCACCTCCCAAATACTAGAGGCAAATTTTCTGCTTTCAAGTGCAACACACGCTAGATGGAATAAACTCAAGCCAGCATCAACGGCAACTTAGCGCTGATAACAGTTACCAATAGTCCCAATATTTACCATACCGCTACTCCAGTCTTTCCCGCAAATTGCTATTGACTTAATGTTTCCCAGTATTCAAGTTAGGTATACTGGTACACAGTCCACTCCTTTTGACCGTATTAACCAAAAATCCAGAAAACTTCTAAAACTCCATGTGACTGCTTGGCAAGTTTGATAGATTTTGCAACTGATTGATTGATTTGTCATATGTTGTCAAAGTGGTACAAGTTGAGCAACATTAACATAGGTTTCGAACTAGTGAACGAAAGTAAACAACAGCCAGTTGGCAAATAGTTGCGCCGAAGGCATGCCTGAAGTCGAAATTGCGATGACGCAAACAGGCAAATTTCTGGTAGTCGTTTGTTCAGGAACAAATTAATCTTCAAAAAACTAATGCCCAACCTTCGTCGAATAATTGAGTTATGAACCTCTTGAATGACCTTCAAAGCAAGATAAAACAAAATTATGTGTTCAAGTTGCTCTAGGTTCTATGCTAACCTTCAAGATTTTAGTTAAGTCAAACAATAACGTATTTAATGAACTATACAGTCGATCATATCACATAGAAAAATAAAACCTATTTCAACACATTTGTATCATTATCAGCAGTATGTCCTTAAGTTTGATTTGGTGCCCTGTCATCATCGACCGCTTTACTCGTGTCAATTGGACGAAAACTTAGTTTGGCAAAATGAAACCTGGGTTTCTCTATGGAGAAATCGGGCTATAAGTTGGCCAGCGCCTAAGTGGGTTGCAAAATGTACAGAGAACCAGGCACTAGAAAATTACGTAATCAGCGGAAAACTGATATTCTTAAAAAAATATCCAACTATTGAGACTCATTTTGTCGTACAACATTCAACTGTAAAAAAGGAAGCCGGTAGGAAAGCAAAAACACAAACGGTAAGCGGATATTTACGACACTGACTAATGTGACCATACTGCAAAATAGACAGCTTGGCCGACTGTCTACAGTCCGTTTTGCTATATTTGCGCCTAAGACACGGAAACCTCTACGTCTCAATGAGAATTCTGAATCAAGATCATTGGACTAACTTTTGTAGGGCATACTTAAAACTTGGGATCTATTTTACGAGTGTTTCCGCTTTGGGCATACTTCAAGATGAAGTTGGTCATATGAATATGCCGCTGGTTGGAGTTGCTGCAGTAAGCAACAGTATTGCTCAGCCAACGGCATAATTGTCTCCTTATGTGTCATAGTAATTTATCTATTGAGCAGTTTCCTTGGGTTTTATTACAGCCACCCAGAGAAACTTTTCACTTTCCATAACACAGAGGAGTGCAAATACAAATTTCGGTCAAAAGCTTGTTGGTCGTGAACGGTAATTTGCGGGCATTTTTTATGCCTCACCACGCTGGGATTAGAAGACGAATCATACTTCTGTGTAGACTTGATGCGCACTTCACAAGCTGAACTGATCGTATGTTGAAAATGGTAAGGTAATCCCGGCACATTTATCTCACCTGCTACCCACTTGGACGATTTTCAGCATGCCAAAATATTGTGTTACAAAAATGCAATCCGGTGGTTCCATGTTGCTCCCAGCAAATTGTCGCTTTTACATAGCTATTAATCTATCTATTTATAGTAAATATCTGGGATGTATCTATAAGATTAATGTACTAACATTCCAGTACACCGTCATAGTGACGATATGTATTGCCCGCCGGAGAGAATTTTGAGCTCAGGTTGATGATGTGTTAAAGCTAACACATGTGAAGTTTGACACATGACAAAGTCATGTGTGCACCCATATCCCGAAAACGACGCATGTGAGAGATGCTTGCAACTTGCGGTTTAAAGAGCATTTAACAAAAACGAATAAAACTTCTTCTAAATTTGGCTGTGGAAGAGGGCACCTGGGCATTCGGATATGAGCTGCTGTGAAACGTTCTTTAGTAAGTGGTTGGCCACCTTTGAGCGCGCAGAAATTTGTCCAACACAAACAATCATTAGGTAAGTGTTATGCGCTGCGCAAACATATAAGTGTAATTTTCGAATGATTCGATGTACGTATATCACGTTCATGGAAGTCAGAACCGAGGTGTTCTGTTGAACCTACTATTTAGAGCTGTTCGAATATGCAACATAAATATCCCGGAACTCCCCTGCAAACCTGACACTGACTCAATCTGATAACCATTATCGTGTTTAGTGATATGCCAGATTGATTTACCAGAACAGAGTTCGTTCCTTTCAACCATTAGCCTAAGTCAGAAATGACCGTTAATATGCTACCACAACCTACACAGACATTCCTTGGAAATTGGTCTGGTGAATTTTGGGCTTTTTGCTGAACTTCACAGCTTACTGCAAATTTCTTTTCACCATTCGTGAAAAATTAGAGACATCTTAGATTGTCATGCTACATGTTATCACTGTCATCTATTATTCTGTCATGCAGCTGTTCGTCAAATGTGTTTTGAAGTGGTGAGACTTCTCGTTGGTTTGTAAGTTGATGGTGAACCTTCTAATTTCAGTACGTGGCTGTCTTCATCCTGGTCGGTATGTATGCAAGATGTGCCCAATTTTTACGGGCCTCATTGTTTCATTTGCACGTCTAAAGCTAAGTGGTCCTTGTGATTGCGTGTGTTTATTGCTCGACCAGTGAAGCAACAAGCCCGAACGAATTTCCGTTCTTTTTTTATTCTTGCGTATTCCTCTCGTCAAAGTCGTCTCTTGCGCGTTAATCATGAATGAAAACAGGTGATTGTCTTTTGCCTCCTTGTAACGAGTTCGTTTTTATTGCACCTGGTTGACACTGTCATACGTGCACGCTCTACGTCTATTTTCAATATTCATGATTGAAGTTAAAGAAAACATTTGTCTCCACCGCTTTGTTAGGTGTCCAATTTAGCATCGATAGTCATCTTTGCAGCCGTATGTAGGCCCGTGAGCACCTTTCTATCCTACTTTAGTAGCGTCCTTGTTATTGATCTATCCCACCGTGATTGCTTTGCTAGATCGTTTTCTTGTAAGTTGGTTACATGTTCTCAGGGAACCCCAATAAAAATAACCGGGTAAACATTGCTGTGAAAACTTGCATAAACGTGGTTCTAAATTCCCTTGGATACAACTATTTTGCAGTTGTCAGGTTGTTTGATTAAAGTAAGATTACTCCTTTCCGATTGTGATCGTTCGTAAAAAATCACATCTAAATGTCGGAGTATTATAATATCGGAGTGCTTGTTTTGGTGGAAGGCAGTTTGAAACAACGTCAACCGTCTAATTTGGAGTTCCACCGCCAAGTCATTGCCAATGACTTACACACATTTATTTCCCTCCAGTACCCTCCGGTCTAATATGAAAACCCTAGTGGCTATTTTGCACCCAAATAACAACATCTATTGCTTTTACAACTACAAATTCAGTAGCGTTGTTTACAACAACAAGCGCAACATTTCTCATCGCCACGTGGCGACGTTTAATTTCAGTATCGATGTGTGCGGAATAAAATGCAATGATATATTGCGCCCCACAACGGTGCCTGACAATCCTACGTCACGCCCAATTAGTGACTCCGAGGCAATTGTATTTGTGCCATTCCCAACCTAGAACATTTGTGGTGGCTGCTTCGAAGTGTTACGTCTCACGTTGTCTCCGACGTCTTGGAATTTAAATGTATTCGTGAATGCTATTTAAAATCACGTTGGTTCGTAAACATTTAGGACAGTCTTACACCATCAGACGTTCGTTGAAGCGTTTTTTATGGTACATATTTATCGGTCGTAAGCTTTAGAACAAATGATGATTGTAAATTTATGATTTCTTTGGGTTATTGCCGTTTGACGAAGGTAATTTGGTTTTGCTTGATAGTCATCCCAAATGCGTTGTTTCCTAGCAACGATAGGCTGCTTGGCAGCCAAGTGCCACGCTGACGAACCAACTTGGGCAAATCAATGATGCAGTTGTTAAAATTTAATTCAAAGTAAAATGTTTTGGGTTAATCACACAAATTTAATCAAACTAGCAGCGTCGTTGTCAGCAGCCATGAACAGTTTGCCCGTAGTCCACCAAAGAGCCCGAAAACAACAACTGCAGCAGGAAATTTTTGTAGTGAAGTGAACAAATTGGATAACTAGATTTAGTGTTGCACACCACGTGGTAGTATCGTAATCATGTTCCAGTCATCACACTAACCACGGTAGACGGCAAGTTTTCATTTCCATGTATATTATTACACATAATCCCATCTGACATCTCCTCAAACACACCATGCTTTACTAATCTCATCCCATTCTCTCATTTTCCAAGCTTTGAACTTCGGCAATTTCAGGTATGGACAACCTGGTTGGATAGTATTCACTTCGTCTGTCCTATGATCTACATCCACAGGATCTCCAAACGGACCGAAAAACCTGCAATCTTATATCGGTTTCATTCTACCTTTGTTTCCTTGGCCAGCCTGAAAAGAATTCCGCTGCTCAAAGAATCGCACATCTCAGCCCAATGACCCCCAATGTGACGTTCGTTACGGGACAGTCCAAAAACCGAAGTATGTTAAGCCAGTGATGGCACGGCACTGCCGTACCCAGTTTGCTAGCACACCCGCAACTACATCCCTCTACTCTCGGCAGTACCCGCTCACCCACACGTTCAATTAACCGCAAATACGAACAAGCTATCCACTTGGCCCTAACTGCCTCCATGACATGTCCATTTCAATCTGCGGAGCCTTTCGTTAGAACTTAGCCACTTGTGTGTGTCCGTGCTTCTCGCAAAAATGCATTCAATTTCAAAACAGTTCACGTTCTGGCGCGTGTGTTGCCACCAACTCACTCTTCCAAGAAACTAATATGTCCGTCTCCACAATAGCGACACCAGTGAATCTCTGCAGTTTCAATGTATACCATGTTTCTGAGATTCCTGTTACCACTTATCTGCTTTTCTAATCCCCCACTTCACCATCCCCACTTATGCTTTTTGTGACCCTGCCATGAGCCCAACAGTCCAAGACCACGGGGTGGTTTTAGTTTTAAGTACAAGTTGACCGTCTGGATAACGCTAAATCCGCTGCCTCACGGGATCTGATGCTCTCGTTCCTCATTTTCCACCGTTTACACTTTTCTTGTCATGTATCAGGGAGGAATTAACTTGTTTTGCCCTCAATCGTTTTGTTTATTTCCCGCAACCTTCAACTCCCAACGATCCGATCTCGCTCGATATTCTCTTTAAAATAACGCATAGTAACTGTGCTTCTTTGCCCGTGCCGGTTTAGTGGAGACCACGCCTACACCGGATAATGCCCACTGCCTAGGATGCTGGCCCTTTTCCCAAAACCCCCCTGTACACACAATGCCTGCCACTTATGCTTTTATTCTGACTGCAACCTTTTTGATCGTGCCTGACGGCATGCCAGTGTCATTATCATTATCATTATCATTACCTGGGCTCCAGTTTAGACTTTGGTTTTTTTCTTAATGGCGGCAATTCACCCTCAAAATCAGATGAATTTTGCGGTTTCTGGCATTCTTCTGGCTGCTTTGCAAACTTGCTTAAATAAGTGAGCGTTCTGTTCTCTAAATATGTCCGTGGATATTTTGGCCTTAGGTTGTTGATACCACCTAACATGCTGAAGAACTCAATGCTCCCCGAAGAATTAAGTAATTAAAATGCTACTTGGCATAATCAAGCAAGTAGTAAAATGCTCGCTGAAGGGCGGTATAATTTACCTAGCTCATCTGTGATTTGCTTTGGAAAATTGTGGAAAAAACGAATACTTATTACGCGCAACCAGCATCTAGTCCTATTTTCACTAAGAATTTCCCCCAATTATACCCCTAAGAAATTCAACGGTGGGCATTTGAAGCTAGTGTAATTCGACCATGTACGAGAATTGCTAGAATAACATCATTTTGAAAGATTTCATATAAACAAAAGTTTGGAGAAGATGGCATGGTGGTTAAATCCCAGAAAATAATATCAATGCAGCCTACCGTAGGAAGCGGCTGTTCATTAATTCACTGGAATTTACAGGCCAGTACGTGGACTCATCACGTTCGCTAGTTTTACTTTTAATATGCGGCGACGAACGTTTACTCGTAGACGTTTCACTTTTCATTGCATTCACTTTGACAAGGAAGATGTATTTAAACAAGTAAAATGGCGTAGGTGTCCAATGATTTTGCATGAGCTGCTGTTTATGGGAGCAAAGCGAGTGGATAATCCCGACTTATGTTTGTCGCTAAAGAATCTTGAGCAGACATTTACCGTATCCATTCGGCGGAGTTTACGTAACCTCACCAAGCACGATGGAAATTGGTACTAGGTTACGCTGTTCATAGTGAACTTGTGCAGGCTAATTTGGATTGTTTGTCCCAATGTCAATACCGTTATTGTGTAAGAATGCGTTGCCTGAAGTTAGTTAGTTCGACTATAAGTGCGAATGACGGCCTCGGAAGGGTTATATTGCAAACAGTCAATTTTTAACTCGGCGCTATCAAACATTGTTAAGCGATGTACATCTGAGTTCAGCCACATCTAGGAGATCTGGCACTCTTTCATGGTCATTTCCGGTTCATCTGGCAAACTTATGAATTGTTCAGCACACTGAGGTAGTTCTCTGGGACAAGCAACCTTCTTTTATAATGAACAGTTTATGCCATCCAAATATTTTTTCACTTTAATGCAGTAACGAGGACTAGTAACATGTCGGTGCCGAGCCCAACGACAGTGTTCTCAATGACTGTGCTTCTGGTTCAAACGTTGATGCCCTCAGATTTCACAATCAGCTCACCTGTCTTATCATTAAGATTTCTGGGTTCCGTGCCGTCCTACGTTAGTTTCTCAAGTTTTGCTTTACTTGGACACTTCGAAATGCCTTGCGAGTTTTGAAACAAGACGAAGCGCTGACTCTTAATCATGTCCTAGTTTGTGACCACAGACGTATTGCATGGCCTAAGTTTGAGAATCAATCAATCAATCAATCTAAATAGATGCATGGACGATAGTGCGGGGCAGCTTAAGATTTATGCAAAGAACAATACAATGAACGTGCTCCACGTCCAGTAGAAAACGCGTAGCGTAAATATTTCGCCATATATGGTTGGCTGTTAAATGTGGTTGAATTGACTATCAAATGCAGTGGCGGTCATACATTCACATGAGCGATAACCCTTTTTAAAATGCACAAATTTTACAAAATTAATCCCGTTTGTATTTCAACGGGCAACATAACATTATTCGTACACATCCCACAATGCATGGATGACCACTTACGAAGAAAGACGTGTGAGTGAACTTTTGGATATCCTGTTTACTAAGACACCATAGGGACCCTTCATGAACATCATCAGCATAAAATTTTTCGGGAGTATATCAAATGTAGAGCATATGTTCTGTCAAGCCCCACAGAGCTTATTTTCCTGATGACCTTCGAGCAGCATTGTTCAAAGATGGGGTTGAAGTACTCAGTCAGCGCCCATAGTTGCGCACAATACGCCGCAAATTGAGTGCACTGCTTCCAGATTGCATTGACTCACGTAAGTGGGAGATGTCTGGGTAATAGGTACAAAGTTTGGGGCACAAGCTTGATCACGGTGAGGGTGCGGCAAACTGGCGCAAATCAGTAAAATGCATGAATAGCTTAAGAACTGTACATATCCAATTGCATTTTGCTGCTGCGTTTCGGTCTGCTGGGGAAATTTTGAGAAAATCATTTCAAAGAAAGGGGAAGGAATATTCTTAAGAATGAATGTTTACGCCAAGCAGATATGCAATATGTTTTTAAAGCGTGCACCTTGATGCAGTCAGAGAAACCAAATTCCAATGACCAACTAGCAGGCATCACATATTAGTTAGGCCAGGCAATATGGACCTTTGATTCTATCTTATATGCGATTAACTCTAGACGGTTTGGTTCTACTTGCAAGGTTCACAGCTGATAAATTTCTGGGTGATGTGATACGTGCAACTGCGAGACGTTTATTTTGCTCGAGTAACGTACACATTTTTTTTCCTATCGCACTGCGGTTTCGTAACCAAATTATCCACTCTTTCTTGGTTTCATACAACGAGAAAATCGCCAGTCACTTTTAGGTTTTTCACATTGCACCGGGTTTGATTAATACAATAGACTCTTTGTTATCGATCCCAAAACCCGGTTTAGAGGTTTGAGTGGGCACCATTTAGTGGCAATTGATACTCAAATAAAGACACGTTTTAAATCTCTTCAAATATGCTAACACATTTCTCAACTATTATCTTATTTAACAGTTTCGTTTTTATGCAGCGTGCAGTATATACCAAAAGTTGATCGAAATTTTATAACTTTTCCTGAACACCAATAACCTGCGTGACGTTAATCACGGTAGTACTTAATTGCTTATCAATCAAAAAAAATTTCCTTTAATTATCTAGGCCAGAAGAATGTGAACCTATTTGTTTGTTCGCAAAGAGCGCGTACTTTCCTTGTCCGACGTTGTCACAATCATGGCAATTCTCACAGCGTTGATAGGGCAAAGATGAATGTTTCCTATGTGTCTCGTTGTTTTGTTACTCAACCATGCTTTGCATGTAGTGAAATTGGTAGTAGAGAATCGGTTGGCAACTAACCACTGGAATTTTTATTCCTCGAATATGCGTCATTCACGGGTCAAAGAATTGCATCAAGAAGCTTATGCGCAGGAACTTTTCGGTGGGATTTGAAAAAAACATAGGTTCGGTAAACGCCTAAAAATATCACTCCGTTCATTCACGGAAATTCGGCTTAAGTGGACAGTATGCCCAGATAATTTGCGGAAAAAAAGGCCTTCAAAAAATAATTTAAAACAATATTTTGTACATTCATATATGGCCTTACAGTAACGCACATGACTCCGTGGATTCTACAAAAAATGGCATATTTAAAGTTGCCAGATTAAAGGAAAATTATCATGATTTAACAACCCAACGGGCAGAAGGGTCTGTTATTCTGTTGTTTCCATTTATGTTGTTTACATGTATGCCAGGTGGTTTTCACTGAAATTTGCAGCCCAACACATATAATTTAACGGGTAGATTGCTCGTTTTATCCGAAGGAACAAGCGATTTCAAACTAATAAAACAAAATACGCGACAAGCTAGTACGGCAATCGAATATATCCGGGAAAGGCTTTCATCTTACCTATCCACTATTAATTATGAACACCAAATTAACCGAAAAGTTATGAATGACTTTGATTTATTGATACACGATACTGCCATGTATATCTACGTCAAAAACGTATGGCTAAAGGGTTTGCATATGCTGAAATGAACACTGGCTAATAGTGCTCTGGACGCTACCGCTGCATCACTTTCAACCAAACAAGTCGGCCTTGAAATTTATTTTCCTTGCAGGCTTACAATACACTGTGAATTTAGGCAATGCGCTCAAATAGCCCCAACAATCTTTCAACTAGGGAAGGTGGCGTTTCGCAGTAACGTTACACTTTCACGTATTACTACCTCAAACTCATTCCCATTGACATAAGAGTCCTAGGGGAAGGCAACTGAGAACGATTTAGTCAGTTGTGCAAAATAAAACATAAGCTTAAGAGCAAACGCTTAGAGAAACCTTATCATTTTATGTCAAAGACGTAGCGATCAACGCAACCAATAAGACAAGACAATGGGGTATGCCGGCGCCGTCCTGTATCATGTGAAATGCGTGGATTTGAGTTCAAACGAGCAAATGCTGCAAACATATCATCTTCGGGCAATGGAAGGATGAACGTCGAGTTACCCGGTGACCTGTAATAACGGTAGGGAATGCCCGTCAAATATTGGGATTGTTGCGATTAGTGCCATACCAAATAATACGTTAAAGCTATTGTTGAGGTAGATGGGAAAAAGGAGTTGTGCTAATCGATTAAGGGGGATTAGTCGCACTAGGTGTACAAAAGCGTCAGTATTGTAACTTTTCTTCATTGCTGTCTATGTTCTAGGAGTACTTCCACCTGACTAGAAAGGGTTCCCGTGGATCGAACACAAAATCCTTCTTTCGTCTGAACGCCTGTGAGCTTTCGGACGTTGACTTCGTGGGGCTGCTTCATCGATTAAATCGACATACGTGCTGTCATTTATTGACACGCTGAGTTTGGTTAGCTTTCACCCAAAAGGGATCCAGGACGCCAGCGGAAAACTCCCCGATCTCTGAAATAGGAACAATTTACCTGGGTGAATTTTTTTCATCGTTTCATTTGTCTCCGTTTCATTTGTGGGCATCGCTTACAGGCCATAACAGATTTCGTTGAAGCAGTTCCCGTCTCTAATCAAGCGCATAACGAATACTGAAGTCATAATCTTCCAGAGGAATGCCCACCGCAAGAACTCCCCTGGGATCAGCGGTGGTCTTGATCCACTCAAAGGGGCTCGTGAGGGCCCACACAACAACAAAAGTGTATTTTCATCGTTTGAAAACTTGCGCTCTGCGTTAGACACTACAAGACCGGTATATTAGAGATAATTTAAAGTGCATGCAATATCCTGGTTCTTATTCGTATTCATACGTAAGTCTGTCGTAAGCCGCCTTTTCCTCAACGATTTTCGTTCATGATTTCGTTCTGAGGAAAGGATCACAGTCCATTATTCGCTAAGCTATGTCAGAGTACATTCGATTTTAAATTGTCCTGGCACATGGAATTTCGACTGTGAAGTATCGAACCTATTTTGTAATCAGATATGCTACTTACGCTTTCCATCATCTCTCCCTACTGTTAGCCTGAATCTGTCAAACAAACAGGGTAAAAATAAACGGATATTATTCACAGTGCAAGTTGGCTCAGATGCAGCTGTGTGTGCTTACGAAGCAAGTATCGCCCCATGCCTTATATTGTGGCGAGCGCCGCCTCTCTTGCTCGAACTCGGCCATCGTTGGACACACGAGCGTCTAAATGTAGCATGCTTACATACTTTAATTTCTCTGTTTAATTTTGTTGAGTCGGTTGGTCAATTTATGTGGTGGAAACAACGGCTATTTTGGATCATACTGTTTTGATTAGCCAGAATCCGTTTGGAAGAGAAGCGATGGCTGTCATTCAAGAGGTTACATATTTTCAGATTATTTAGCCTAAAATCTTATCGATATATAAATATATAAATATATATATATATATATAATTGTATATATAATATAATATATGATTTATATAATATACATCATATACATAATGTATAATAATGTATATAATATATATATTATAATCATAATGAATATGTATATAATATAATATATATAATAATGTTATATAAATATATTATAATAATAAGTATATTTATATAATATCGATATATATAATACATGTAATATTATAATAATTTATCAAAATAATAAGATATATAATATAATATATATTATATAAATATATAAATATATAAATATATAAATATTTCATGAATATGGAAATAAAGTTAAATCCGCCAGATGATGGAAATATGGTTTGCTTTGGGAACAATTTGACCAGACGTTTATGAACCTTTGCGTTAATTAAATCAGTAAAAGTCTGCCATACTGTGTCACATGGAGAAAACAGTGAATAAGTTATGATGTTTACACTATGTGTTGGAGGTGCAGTCTACTAAAATCGAGAATACTATTTCAGATAAATTACTTGATTTTTTTCGTATGATCGTTTTCATTTATTTCTTCTGATGACTTCGTCTGAATGCTGACTGGCTATAATAGCTTTCTCGTGAGAAGCTTAACTTTGAATATTTCTACGACAATTGCGAGCACGTTTGTGTCAAGCCTCACGGCAAATTCCATATATTTCGAAACTAACACAGGCAAGAAACTTTCTCCACTGTTTTATGCTAAGCACATATTTCTTTTATTCAACTATTCAACTCCAAAATTGTCCGCCTAGCACCCTCCTATTTATTCGATTTCCCAATATGCGATAAATGAGAAATTAGGGTATATAATCACCGCTAACGTGCACTTACTTACTTCATCATTCCGAAGATTGACTAGTGCTTGTCAACAATAAGCAAGGCGTCTAGTTAACAACCCTGTAGTGTCGATTTACACAATTTCAGGTTTTTGTTGAAATTGCATTCATTTACGGATAGGGAGTGCCCTGATAATTGAATCTTCCGAAAGCTCCACCGACCTACGCAGCTGATTACGTTCATAGTTTGTTAGTAGATTTTCAACCGCTGCATTTAGCTCAGATCCAATCTATCTCTTGTGGTCTATCATTGTCTATCTTTGCACATCACAAAATGATATACGCTAGTCAAATCGTTGACTGCACAAAACGTCAGGCAAACTGTTTTCTACACCTCCGGTTGACGCTTAGATTCCGGAGTACCAAGCTCACTTACGCAGATGTTACCAAACTTTCTCCCAAACAGAGATGTTGTTACTACGTTAATCGCATATTTGGATGAGCTACACACAATGCCTGATAGCCGCTGGGTAACATATCAATACGTTATGAGAATGAATGCTGAAGTTTTTTATTATGAATCAAGTGACCAAGTAATATTTGGTTGTAGTTTCATCCAAGATGCGGAAAGAATTTGATTGATTACTAAGTGAATACACTGGTGGGTGCATTTATTTTGGCGTCAGCCTCCACGGCCACAATGTATGGAAATACTCGAGGAAACATCCGTGCATGCAGAAGTAATCAGGCAATGCCTGTCATTAGCGAGTGCGTTTCCGATGGAGACTGTTGCTGAGGCACCTGAAACAAGCAACGTCGTGCATTCCGGATTGAAGATAAAATCAATGATAGCTTCTGAAACGTGAATTTTATTTACTTCATGAACACTTGTTTCATGACTTTCCACTGAACTTTATTAGGCCGTTTATCTGGTAGTTTCGACCTAACCGTCAGGAAGAGCGCAGTTTCTCACCCACCCTTAAGGCCCATTGAACTTTCACTGGAGTTGATAACTTAAAAAGTGCTCTCCGTCTAATAGTGTCATCAAGTTAGCAAACGCGTCAACCTGAAATACAATTTTCGAAAATACTTTGTCATACTACTTACACTGCACACGTTCTGTCCACTACGTACTAGGAAGAATGACTGCGGCAGATTCAACAATAAAAATTAACTTTAACCTCCCAAAGTTTCTGCACAAAAACATACATATTTTAGTTGAGGCTTTCCAGGATTTTTACAAAGGAAATGAGAAGCAAATGAATGCACTCCCTAGCACTGGAAAAAATCCTGAAACGATAAAACGAAAAACACGCGCTAGCGTGTGCATTTTTACCAAACAAAGTCATGCGTATTACATTGTACTGACACAACCTATAATCCGACATTTTGTGGTTTTGCCATTCGCATTCGTGCATGCGCATGGTACCATTCAGTAAACATGAAATGATGGAAGTCACCTTGTAATTCGGGAACTTGATTGCAGTTTGGCAGATTAATTGAGTTACTTTTAACACCAAAATGTATACGGGTGCTAGAAAAGTCGGTGGAAAATAGCGCTGTGTTAGCTAGTTTAAAATAATATTCTACGGTGAAACTGATGACAATTTGTGCAAAGCGTTGAGGTCTGTTAATCGAAAATCAACCCACAAAATACGTCAGCACGCAACACATTTTACCGACCCGGCTTGTTCCCGAGGCAACCTATACCAGATCCGTTCAGCTAGGTCCCTGCCCTGGACTAATCCGTCCGCTCTGTTTACCGAGTAGTGCTTCGTATTGTCTAGCCTTAACCAGCATGAACCCAACAAATGTCGGAGTTTCTCATACCTGAGAACGTAATATAAACCACTCTACCCATTAGGCACGCGCACATAACATTGCGATGCTCCTCTGCTTGGCTTGGTAGCTCATATTCCGTCAGCTCGTAGCCATGGTTCACACTCTCCGGGCATCTACGTTCGGTTCCCATTGTCCCAATGGTAGCCGCGGCCTCATTTGCCTCCTAAGCAGCTTGACTTTTCCAGCGGCTGTTTGCCGATTGCTTGTTTGAAATGACTGGGCTGTTTTACCGGCCTGCCATTCGACCGACCGGATAAAATATCTGGTAAATGGAGCTCCACAGTAATGCACAAGCCGAAAAAATGACTGGTTTAGGACATGCCACCTAACAGAACTGGTAGCATGCACGATGGATGAAAACCTCGTGTTTTGGTTGGTTCGTCCAGCATGGAGGTTCTCCCTGTTGCGTTGCAACACTGTACAATCATATACCCGCCCCCATCCAGTAGCACGGGCTCTTCGTCCATCACCGGGGATTCTGAGCGCGGCATTCAATTCAGTAACGCAATAAATGAGCATTGTTTTTTCCATTTGTTGTCGACGGAGTTGATTCGTCTGGGTTGTTTTATTTAACTGGCAACGCCATAAACTACAGACGGTGAAAAAAACTGAACTTTCTTCTGTCAAAAGCGAAAAACCCTCAGGACAATGTGATGCCCACGGCTTACATCGACTTTGGTAAAGGTTACGTTTTTCTCCCTAATGATGCACATTATCCTCTCTGATGTCTCCTCAAACTCAACAGGCTTCACTGATCTCATCCAATTCCCTCGTCTCCCCAGCTGCGTTATCAAGACTTCCTAATTCGGACGACGTGTTTTGCTGTAATGCGCATCCACAAGGATCCCCAAAGTGACCGGAAAAAACCCAGCGATCTTACATCGGCTTTGTTCCACCTCTGCGGATTCAAGCCGGTTAAAGAATGTGGCATCCCAAACCGTGGACCTGAAAAATGACGTCCTTTACGGGGCAATTATGAAACCGAAGTATGTCAGGCCAATTATGCCACGGCACCGCCGTTCCCATTTGGTAGCACATGCGCAACTATTCCTCTCCCGTACCCTCTCATGCCCGTCACGAAGTGACTGGACCTTAACGTTGTGTGACGGTTTGCGCGCCTCAGCGACCCATTGAAATATACTGGGGGAGGGATCCCCGCGACACTCACAGCCCCTCATACCAGGTTGGTCAACGGTTAGAGGTCTCACAAACACATTCCTCTGGTCCTCCAGGTTGCGCGTCGGAACATGTAACAACTTTTTCGGTAGAAATGGCGATGCATTTGTATTTTCCGGCAGACAACGCTGCCTTGCGACTAGGTTCCTGAGCCAAAGGCTTTGGTTGAGGACCCGAATTGTCTTGCTGTCTAGGTGTGGGTGCCCTGACAGTATCCCAGCCCACGTACAACCATGATACCTACGTCTAACAATAAACTCATGCCACATCGGCCGTCGCGTGGTGCCATCAGCCCGGTCGCATTGATTGCTGCATACGGCAGGACGGGTAACCGAAATCAGGCTACTGCTGACGCCCTCCTCTTTCTAATTCACATATTTTTTATTCAACTTTCCCCCACCCCATTAAAAACTCTACTTTTGTAGGTCCAGCACTTTGGACTGATGACTCCTTTCGTCTCGCATCGGCTTTGCGTGCTGCCTTTTCTCGTCACACGGCGCCGACATCCTCAGGTATCTCCAAATCAATCTTCAAGCCTCGATACGCAGTCTACCTGGCCGCCATTAATGTCCGCACCCTCAAGCAAGCAGGACAACAAGCTGCTCTTGCACTCACATGGGACTCGCTTATCATTGATGTGTACTGCGTTTCAGAGACAAGAATTCAAGAAGCAAGGTACAATGATTAAGCTAACAGCCCCATCAGTCTCCACTCGCTTCCGGCTGCGCACTTCTGGTGATCCGGAAACTGCTGCGGTGGAATGTGTTTGGCAACTGAGAGACTGGCAGATCCGGATATCAAACGAACTTACCAGAATCAGCTTCTAGTGTCTCTTCCGATTTCCACTATCAGATGTGAACCCATACTGGGACGAGATTGTTAATTCTTTGCATAGTGTTGTGATTTTCGCCTGTGGCACAACAACCCCAGGCTTACTCAAGCATTGCACATTAGACCGGACGGTGGCACCGCTTAAATCTCGGAGAAATACCCCAGCGGGTCGCGAAATTGATGTGACGAAATATCAGACGTCAAGTGAAGGCGAGCGTGCGAGCCGACCGTGAACAGTGGTGGACACAGGAAGCCGGGAATGCCCAAAGGTTATTTCAGTTGATCTGCGCAACCGGTCAACGGAGACCACCTGTAACCGAAACCATCAAGGGGCAGAATGGAGCTACCATCTTGAACAAAGAAGAATAGAGAAGAACCGATAGCCGAATACCTCGAACAACAAATGTCTTGGCCACCAGCTGGCACACATCTGGACCCCACAGGTGACCTAGAACCCTGGACGGTGAACTTAGAACCGCCTGTGGCATCAGAGATTTATAACGGTATATGTTTTCCCAAGCGCCACCGAGCCTACGATCTGGATGACCACCCATCCGGATTGTTCAAAGGTGGGGGTGAAGTACTCAGTCAGCGACTGTCTGATATGTTTGCTTGCAGTTGGGAAAAGGAGTCTGTTCCAGTAAACTGGAGACAGTCGGTGATACTGCCCATTTTCTAAAATGGGGCTTGTAATGCGGCAAGCACAGGGTGATCAGCTTGACCCCAGTCGTAAGGAGACTGTTGCCGTCGCTCGTGCTTCGTCGGCTTACGGTGGCTCGTGGAACACTTACTCGAGACCAGTAAGCGGGAGTCCGCCCAGGTAGGGGTTGCGTTGACCAAATCTTCACGCTTCTTCAGGTACAAGAACAACGTCATACGTGCAGGCGACCCACGATTTTAGTAGTCCTTGATTTCCAGGACGAATTTGACTCGGTTGACTGGGCTGTTCTCCCTGACACGCTTGCCTACCATGAAATGCCCCAGGAGTTTATAAAAAACATAATAATCTCTTTGTCTTCTCGGACTTCTGGACGTGTACGAGTGTACATCGAGCTCTCCAAAAGTTTCCGTACACAAAGCGGTGTCCGTCATGGGCGCCCATTATCTCCTTTTCTCTTTTCATTTTGTGATCGATGAGATAATGAGACCAACGCTGGAGGGTATCCAAAACCCCGGTTTTCAAATAGCCTGTGACGAAAACCTTGTCAATCTGGAATATGCAGACGACATCGTCCCTATCTTCGAAGAGAAGCAGGCTCTGGTGTTTTTGAATGAAATGACCAAAGTTATCCCGACCTTTGGTATCCACTTTGCACCCACAAAGTGTATGGTCATGCCTATGGACATGCAGTCACTGAACACGCCCATTACAATCCAGGGAGAGGCACTGGAAGTTGTGGTGCGTTTTTACGTATCTTGGAAGTTGTATTAGTTCTGATTGTGGTGTGGTGGATAATTTCAATGCACGAATCTGCAAGGCTCGGGTCACGTTTGCTAATTTGAGGCACCTATGGCATCCCTGAAACCCAAGGGACGTGTGTATCAAGCTACAGTGCGGGCTGTTTTGTTTTCTGACTGCGAGACCTAGCCTGTTCGAGCAGCGGAACTGAGACGTCTTCAGGTATTTGACACTCGTTGTCTCAGAACTATAGTTCGTCTAGTTTGGTGCCGGCGTATTCGTAACAAGGCAATTGGAAAGCGAGTTTTCGGTTGTGCAACGGGTACTTCGATTGAAGATTGTGTCCAGCACCAAAAGCTGCGTTGATTGGGTCATGTGCTGCGTATGCCGAACCACCTTTGCCGAGGAGAGCGCTGTTTTCCATGCCCAACTAAGAGTGGCGCAAGCAGAGATGTGGCCAACCCTTGACCTGGCAGAGGGTTATGAAGGAGATCAGGAGAATTAGAGTGCTGTCGGTGCTACTCGCCTTCCAGGATGGGGACCGCATGACCCTCACTGCACCTGGTTGGTGACGCTATAAGCTATGGCTGCCAACCGATGTCAGCAACGATCTTGTTGTCCGTTTCTATCCAGATTGCCTGAATGAGTGTCTGGAGGCATAGGCACCTCGGAATGATTGCAGTAAGCTAGCGCTAAGTCCCTTCCACGTCCACCTTTATTCTTTTCCTCAGAATAAGATTTTCAAATAAATCATGGTTGTACGGCACCGATGCATCGGTGTTGAACACTGATGTCACGCTGTCGATGATGATGATGACGATGACCCCCCCCACTCATTTCAGTAACCGCAAATTCGATCAAATTCCTCAGGAAGCCTTAGCGTCCTCCAGGACGCATTCATAAAGTCTGCTGAACCTTTCGTTTGGATGTAGCCATTTCGGTGGAGTTTCAGTCTTCACCCTACGAAATTAAATAATTTTTTGTACAGTTCGCGTTTTGGTTTGTGTGTTGTCACTATATATATATATATATATAGGCATATCTTGCCCGCCACGCTCTATTTCGTTGATGCTTCAACGTTGCTCACTCGTTTTTCCCCTTAAGCTGGAAGCCAGTGTGACACCCCAAATGTGTTGCAACCATTTCAGTAGCGTGACGAAATATTTTATTTTTATTGGTCACACGTTAAAGGGAGTTTAATAAAAAACGGGTAACAATTCATTGTATATCTAGACTACTCTCAAGTAGGCTGCGGTGGTCGGTTTCGCTGTTGTTCTCATATTATTCGAGATGTCGTCTCGTCTCGCAATACGGATACATTTGGTTGAGAGCCGAGGGCTTCACAGAGTGCTTAACTCCCGGCATGGTCTTTCGTGACTGCACGGCGTTGAGTTGTGCAGTTGTGCCGCATATTATATGATTGTCACATCTTTTCAAATAAAACCAAAGAATGGAAATTTTCGGTTGATTCCAGTTCTCAATATATATGCAGAAACGCCGGTTAGATTTGTGATGAATTTCATTGACTCAGCGTGAAGTAACAGGCCCTGGCCTGCATAGACTGAGCTTTCTGAGGTCCTCAGGTTTTTAACTATAATTGCAATATTGTTACACAGTACAGCTGAAGCCCTCAAAAAACAAGTACACAATCTGCATGATGGAATGCGATAAAACGATAGATTTTGATTCTGGCTAATAGCAATTGCTAACTATGCCAGTTCAACCAAGCAAATGCTTGTACACTATTTAACAACGGATTTCTGATTAGTACGCAAAACTGCAGCACTGGTTTCTAGTTTAACTACGCACTCAGTGGTTTACGATGCCACGTGGCAGAGTATTGTTTTAGTGTGAACGTGCACGTAATTTTGCGAACGATAAAAATCAATGAACCCAATGATTTGGAACTTCAAAATTCTGGACATGTGCTTACTCACAGACGAGCAAACCGATGGCAACCAACGAACGGAAAGGTCCTGTTCAGGTTTTAGCGAGCATCAAACAAGCGGAGTAGATTTAAGACAATGATAATTATGACACATTGGATCACCAAATGGCCTTGATACAGGCATTAGCATCATTATATTTCAAGTGAATTCATGGATGGTAATTTTAAGTCACGCGTAATGGCGGACTTGGAGTACACGTCAGAGCCATTCAAAAGTCACGTTTGGTCAATTTGTGATAATAACACGCGGCTGCCTTTAAGCTACGCAAAATACAATAAAACTAAATTTATGGATTGCCGTATATTCTGGGTCATCTCAATTCAGCGTGTACTAAATGGGGGATTTCAGCTGTATCTGTTAGTTATGACCAACAGGTGACCTGAAAAAATCGACTACAACAGCCATGAGGAGGACGGTTGCGATGGCACAACGCTACATCCCTAGAATTTGAGCGCCGTACTGACAAATTCGCTGTAAGCAAATCAATAATGGAAATGAAAAACTGTCAACAACACAGACATGCATGTATTTATATGAAAAATATAAAGTTGTAATCAGGAAACAATACGTCAGATAAATAATACGGAGGCGGCCAACAAAACAGCCTAATAAATAGCAGTAGAACAATGCGGGTGCATTGTGAACTTTGCATGAATTCGTCAGTCATCCAGCGAGGTGTATCTGAGGTCCCTGGAAACAATACAAAACAAAATGCAACAATAGGATACTCCGCGGATTAGCATTGGAACAGTAGTTTATACTGACAACGCAGTATCTAAGCACACTAATATTTTGGAAGCAGACGATCGTAGTGATTCCGGGAAACATCCAGCTCTAAATATAGCCCCGATAAGCTGTAGTTTTCAAACGCCGGTCATTAATCTTGGTAATTATGTAGAATTTTAGAGGATTGATATTCTTCAACTATTTTGGACATTTGTATTCAGTCTAACGGTTTAGGCTCTATTATCTGGGCGCTATGTTGATATTGCTCCGCATTGATACAAAAGTCCCGAACTGATTTTTTGTTTCACTCGGGAAATCCAGGAAATTCACCCACAAACAACACATCGCGTTTATTCAGGATGGACGTGGGACCATGCGATAAGCGAAAATATTTACACGAACCTCAGCAGCCCTCGAGTTTCCAGTAAATGAATTTCTACCCTGCACGTGAAAAAAGTAACATTTTCCTAAGTGTGCTGAAAATTCTTCGACAGCAACCTTATGAGTAGCGCATTACGTTTATACGTGCATCGCGATGTCTCGAATATCGTACAAAGTCAAACATGAGGCGGCATGATGCGGCACACTCAATTGCTTGGAAACATCATAAGCGAGAAATTCAGCTGAGTTCCAAGTGAGTCTCTCGCGAAACCAAATTTGTCTGCAAATGAGTGCATTTCGCAGACATTCTCCCGCTTATTATACGGTGGGAAAATAATCGGGGGACCGTAGTTAGCGCAAACCCAGGAGATTGTGCTAATCTACTGTGAGGGCCATTAAATCGTCGGCAAATCTTCCATAAATTTGGAACTGGGAAGTGCACCCTCAACATCCTCTGTATTAGTCGCAAACCAGGCAGGTGTATAACAAACACTAAGCCATCGGCTGTTTCTACTCTGTTGTCAACATCTCGGTCCAAAATAAACGTTTATAGTGCATCTGTTGTGTAACTTACCGTTAAAATGATAACGAACTCTCGGCGGATATGTAAGGACAACAGTTCTCGTTGCTTCATAAGAAGGTTCAGTAGACCGGATTATGCAAATGTATGGCGATTTATTTACCAGTTTGAACAGGCGCGAAAGCGCCGATCCATCGTTCTTGAGCAGTTAAGCGACATAATTTCTGAAGCCACGTCTTAAATACGGGTCATTGCACATCCCACCAAAATGGGACGTTGCAGTTCATTTGAAGATATTGTAACTGGCCAGCTTCTAAGTGTAATGATCTGACATCCACAGCTTGTAACAGAGTACCTCCCTACGGTAACAAACATAAATAGACAAAATTGAAATTTAATGGTTGCAGCTTCGTCAACTTGAAAATACATTCACTGAAACGAGGATGCCGTTTGACGGAGGAGGAAAGAACTAAGCTAAGTGGAATGCACCGGCGAACTGCATGAGGATTGAACAACCACATTATTCAAGTGGAATGAGCAACGTGCAAGGTTAGGTGACTATTGATCCAGTAGTTTAGCATGAGATACATGTTGTTTGCAAAGTTCTGACATGAGTTTGCATGCTAAGTCCTCAATAATAAATATCCTGGGCAGTTCACGTGTGAATATCGAGGTCATTTCTAATAAAATAGTCTTTCCGTTGCTCGACATCTGCCAGCTTATCCAGAATCGTCAGATATGCGACCGAGTATTGCTGGCACAAAATCGCACACAATAAAAATTCCTCCATATTTAATCCCAGCAGACGGATGTTATCTGCACGTTTGCTTTATCCAGCCAAGTTATCAACCAAAATCCGCTAGACGCTGAAGCCCCGAATATCCTCATCTCATGATCAAGTTATGAAGAATCTGAAAACCTCCGGCAATGAGGAATTTCCTCCCTGAGCTGGGGGTTTGCTAGGATAACATAGATATTTGAAAAATTGCGCAGTTTTTTGCCCCACCCACTATTTCTCCTTGAACACAATATTGTCGATTAGGAACGTTTCAAAATTCCTGAAAAATCGCATCGACCTGGAAGACCAGTAGCCATTATTTTTCAACTTTATGGAAACCGATACTTTTGGCAGGTACTGAGGACTCGTCAATTTAACTGAACATCCTCCTGGCCTCGGGGCACTCACATCACAAGCTGCAGGGAATGTCTCATAGCCGGGGTGTACGCACACGGTGACAGCGAATGGACGTTTACATAAGTTTTATACAAATCGCGTAATTAAATTTACCATTTGATTCCCAGTACTGCAAAATTCACCAAACTTTCAAGCTAGTTTTTTGGCACAGCCACATTTTACTTGAGCTGCGCAATGGTATAACTACTACATATGTGACTACTGCTGAGCGTTCTGGGATTGATCAATGCAGGTTACATAAAAATATGTAACCAAGACATACCATCGTTTCTGAAAATAGTGTGAATGTAAATCACTAAGCTCATCGGTATGTGAAACTTAGGTGCGAATTGTCATGGAAGAACTCTGATTAACCATTTCCCATAAAATATTTGAAATTCATGTAACTCAACCGCGGCAAACGTTTTTGTGATATTATCATCGTCAACTAAATATGAATGCATATTTGACGAGATGTACCTTCTTGTGATAAGTGGCTCATGTGGAATAGAGTGGGAAAAATCATCCTCTCACAAGTCAAAGCGATGTGTAACACAACCACCAGCCCATCGCTACGCACCACCAAGCTCCATAACAACGCACAGATGATGTTGCTTTGATTGGTTTTAAATTGACCTCCGGGGATGTCGCAGCGTAAATTTAGGGAGCATAAAAATTCTGGGAACAAAGAGGTTTAAAGAAAAACATAATAATTGTTGCTGTATCCTAAATGAAGTGTGCGAACTGAACCTTCAGATAACTCCAGCTTTCAAATACCTATCGGAAGACAATACCATTTTAGAAATCTTTAAAAAGAACCAACATACTTCAGGGGTTAAATAGTCGAAAGCGTTGTGTCGCTCAGCTTTACTGCCATTAAGTTTTTATCAGCTTGGTTAGCGACATTCAACTTTCATTGATCTCACACGACAATGGTGTGCTCAGTTGATTTTTGCGTCATGAAAAAGCGATATTTCGTGCAGACATAAAATTGTATTCATTTCCCAATGTCTGATGGTCAACTGCGTATTGCCAGGGTGACTCTCATCTCGGATCAAATCCAATAGTTTCCAAAAGACTTCTAGAATCTTTCAAAATTATGTTGCTCTCAGTCATATTTTGGGTTAACTTGTTATGCCGATGTTCTGGTTCCCAGAACTGGCTACGTGTATACTCTTTAAAGATGCATGAACCCCCATTTGGTTGCGTTTGTGGCTGAGTAATGAGTAAAGTGGCTTCTTATGTGCACAGTCATTCCGTTACGTTTGGATTATAATACGCATTGTTTTGGCTGTCAGGGTAAACGAATATGGATACGTTCTGTGGCAGCTTCGGGGAAAGCATCATTCAATGCAAAGAATACTTACTCGTTTGAATAATACGTCCTGTAGGACATGTTTCAAAGTTATTATGTTTTGTGGTCCAAAACGTGTCACATCTTCCTAAGGCAAAACCCCGCAAGCCCACAACACGGCTCAAAATGTTTTATTTCCTCATCATAAATACAAATGCATTTGTGTATTCGTGCGAGTGTATATGGATAAAATTGTCCACGCCTTTCAAATCCAAACATTTTTTGGCGCTGATGCAAGGTGGAACTCTTCAAGCAACATTTAAGGTTGATTTTTTAAAGCGCTTCATTCGCACTGTTTTTTTCGGTGAATTCAACAATTCTGCATAAAATTGGTTCATTCAAACTTAGGCGAGTAGGGCTAGCCAGCTTCGGGCAGCTTCTGATTGCAGACTGTCTTACTATTGTGCGGAGTATAACCACTCTTATTAGGACGCATGGCGCAATCAAGTACAGCGAACTTCGATTAAGAACAGGAGATGCAATCTCGGAATTCCTAAGGCTGATGCCCGTCATATGGTCGGAATGTTTTACTCCAGTGACGCAACGTTTGTGAGGCTAAGAAAACTGATGGCAAAACACCGCTTTCAGCACAATTTTTGACTGAACATTAGCCACTATTTCGTACATGTTATCTGTATTCTTCTGCAAAATCGCACTTTTGTATCAATGAACAAGTTTGTGCCCCTCAGAAGTCTGACGCTTTAAGAAACATACCAAGGTCAAATGGAACAAAGCCAACGCTGACCGTTGCAAAACTGTAAGTAAGGTGGTCGGAATACCTAGACAATTTTAAACTGAGAGGTTGAGATTCCAAGCAGACCTGAACAAAGTGTTATAAGCAGCCGCTAAGAAAGAGTGTTTCAAAAAACATATGTCATTATTAGGTTTAGTAGCTTCATCGGCGAACTAGTATTTCAGTAGAATTTGAAAAATCCAATGAATAAACGCGAAGCCCGCTGACACAAACCGGTAGGACTAACATATTCGTCAAGGCTGCCAGTCTGAAGAACATTTGACACATCCGACTAGAATTGCGTTTCCGCAAACAGGGTTTGTTATTCCATTTTTAGCTAATAAATTACTTTGACTGCAAAATGAAACACGCATTGCGTTCGGTTGCGAGGCAGCAAAATTGGGCCGTAAAAATTCAATGAAATGCAGCTACTTGGTTATTTATTTATTCAGCCAATTCATAACTCTACGTCAGCCTCCCTGGTGATCGTGCAAGTTAGTCACTAAACAGCTCATATTTTGGGCAGTTTTCTCATTCCTCATAGTAACTTTCCGCCTAAAGCATTGAGTGACACAAACGACTGCACTCGCTTCTGCATTAAGTGTAAATACGTGAGTATTTTGTTGCTCTAACAAAAAAACCGCTCACTTTAAAATGCTCCAGTCAAACAAATGTATAGCACGTGCATTTGCTTGTGAATCGGCAGTCATGATGGTTGTGTAAGCAGCTGCGATGTAAGTGGTAGCTATCTACCGGAAAAGGAAACCGTTGTGATTTATCATGCTCTATAACTCAGTTGCGGCTCCAATGGGTGCTATACGATTCTTGGAAATGAATCTGCGTACCGAATACCATCTGCTCGGCAGGCAAATTCGGCAACTAATTTTACAAGGCTATTTCTTTCAGGGTCCGAAGAAACTATGTGGAAGCCTTTTGAGTCCTTTTTCAAACTTTCCATCACTGAACGAGTGGCCACGACTATCCTGTCCCCTTCGCGCATGCGACCTCCATCGCAGGTTCTCTAGATTTTTGAGTACAAAAATATGTTCATTCTTGTCACTTTTGCAGAAAAATTGTTCAACGCAACATTCGCAATTCTAATTAGAAAACGTCCCATTTTACCTAAATGCGAATTTACGCATGGTGGTGATTATTGGTTTGTGTTCAAACCTTGACACGAAATCTGCGCAATAAATCCACCGTCGTGCAGAAAATTGCTCATTCACCAGATTGACCCTCTTGGGTCAAGCATGGGAAATGCAGCTTTATATGGATAATATGGTAATATGGATAATAGAACAACATTCGCTGAAGCGGGCCGCAGTAAATGTAGCTTTTATTGATGG
>SJOL01010001.1:273441-297071 GCA_004794785.1 Opisthorchis felineus
AGGCTAAGAAAACTGATGGCAAAACACCGCTTTTAGCACAATTTTTGACTGAACATTAGCCACTATTTCGTACATGTTATCTGTATCCTTCTGCAAAATCGCACTTTTGTATCAATGAACAAGTTTGTGCCCCTCAGAAATCTGACACTTTAAGAAACATACCAAGGTCAAGTGAAACAAAGCCAACGCTGACCGTTGCAAAACTGTAAGTAAGGTGTTCGGAATACCTAGACAGTTTTAAACTGAGAGTTTGAGATTACAAGCAGACCTGAACAAAGTGTTATAAGCAGCCGCTAAGAAAGAGTGTTTCAAAAAACATATGTCATTATTAAGTTTACTAGCTTCATCGGCGAGGTAGTATTTCAGTAGAGTTTGAAAAATCCAATAAATAAACGCGAAGCCCGCTGACACAAACCGGTAGGACTAACATATTCGTCAAGGATGCCAGTCTGAAGAACATTTGACACATCCGACTAGAATTGCGTTTCCGCAAACAGGGTTTGTTATTCCATTTTTAGCTAATAAATTACTTTGACTGCAAAATGAAACACGCATTGCGTTCGGTTGCGAGGCAGCAAAATTGGGCCGTAAAAATTCAATGAAATGCAGCTACTTGGTTATTTATTTATTCAGCCAATTCATAACTCTACGTCAGCCTCCCTGGTGATCGTGCAAGTTAGTCACTAAACAGCTCATATTTTGGGCAGTTTTCTCATTCCTCATAGTAACTTTCCGCCTAAAGCATTGAGTGACACAAACGACTGCACTCGCTTCTGCATTAAGTGTAAATACGTGAGTATTTTGTTGCTCTAACAAAAAAACCGCTCGCTTTAAAGTGCTCCAGTCAAACAAATGTATAGCACGTGCATTTGCTTGTGAATCGGCAGTCATGATGGTTGTGTAAGCAGCTGCGATGTATGTGGTAGCTATCTACCGGAAAAGGAAACCGTTGTGATTTATCATGCTCTCTAACCAATATATGGGTAACTCAGTTGCGGCTCCAATGGGGGCTATACGTTCTTGGAAATCCTCCAGCATAACCCTTGAATGCTTAAAGAAAATCTGAAATGAATCTGCTCGGCAGGCAAATTCGGCAACTAATTTTACAAGGCTATTTTTTTCAGGGTCCGAAAAAACTATGTGGAAGCCTTTTGAGTCCTTTTTCAAACTTTCCATCACTTAACGAGTGGCCACGACTATCCTGTCCCCTTCGCGCATGCGACCTCCATCGCAGGTTCTCTAGATTTTTGAGTGCAAAAATATGTTCATTCTTGTCACTTTTGCAGAAAAATTGTTCAACGCAACATTCGCAATTCTAATTAGAAAACGTCCCATTTTACCTAAATGGGAATTTACGCATGGTGGTGATTACTGGTTTGTGTTTAAACCTTGACACGAAATCTGCGCAATAAATCCACCGTCGTGCAGAAAATTGCTCATTCACCCGATTGACCCTCTTGGGTCAAGCATGGGAAATGCAGCTTTATATGGATAATATGCTAATATGGATAATAAAATAACATTCCCTGAAGCAGGCCGCAGTAAATGTAGCTTTTATTGGTGGGCACTGCAAAGCATTCACAAATGTTTCCTGTGGAAAGCTGGGTGATACTGGTTTCATCAGTCTCTAATCGGCCTACGCTTTAAGCACTCTGAAATTTCATTTCATACAAAACGTAGCTGGAGGTAAGGGGTGAAGTTATCCTTACCCAAATAATTGTAATGTTTGACCGCCACTAAAAGGCCGAAAGGTGAATCGCATATGAAGCTCACACAAATGGTGCAGCTTAGATTTTTGCATCGAAACGAAAGCTGTAAGGTGCTCGGGCTAGTCCTGTATTAATCTACAACCGTCTATATTTGCTTGTTACCAAGATAACAACAGCCGTTGCACTTCAACTGGCCAGTTAAAAAGGTTCCGTACAACAATTATCGGCATAGCTTTCTTCAGCCACTTTATGAGGTTATACGTCTGTATATAAGTACACGTATTTATGCATAAACACGGCCAAACCAACCAGCGACCTGGGGTTGCGAAAAAAGGAGTCTGATGATTCAACAGAGATGCATTGCCCGACTGAAAAAGACGTTCGAAAATATAACTATGTGTTTTACCACGTAAGGACGGACTGATTGCGATTAAACACAGAGAGGCTCATGTTAGATATAAGTTACTGAGTGTAGTAAATGACCTCAAGCAAAAAATAATTATACTGCATTTGGTCGCCTTATGCCTGCGAATCTGATCCGAAATGCCACCCGTCCCATTTTGTTTCTGGCATTCATAAGAACTAATTTCTCATGCCTGATATTTCTTTTTACAGTTGCAGCCAAATATAACATGATGTTTTCCTCTCGGTTATGATAGATCCCCTAGAATACTAATGACGCCTTGTATATTTGCAGTGACTTAGCCAAGTGGAATAAAACGAGGGAGCGCACGCCTCATTTGATGATTGCAACTTGCCTATTATTAACGCTGAATGAACTCAAAATCTTGAATGGCCAAACGAAACCGCCTAATGGAAGAAAACAAGTAAAATTCAAATTTTTCACTCGTTTGAGTGGCATCCATCTTGACCAACCTTGGAAGAAAATTCACCTAGCCAGGGTTTCCGGATGAAGATTCCAGGTTTGAAAGTAAGCGAACCGCGCAATATGTTAAAATGAAACCATCCGGGAGTAACTGGTTGACAACAGAGAATGTGATGTGATGTGCTGTCACCCTGACAAAGAGAAGTGTTTATTCGTATGGCAGTGAGGATACGATCACACACCACATGGGTGCATGTCAATGAAACTGGTACTGCTTTTCGCGCTGTTTTTTCATCTAACCTAAGATACACGTGAGGCATATGAGGGACATTCTGCACACTAAGATTCACATACAAGCTAGGTTATTATATGCTTCATACTACGTGGGTGTTAACAAACTGCAAACTCACCTAGAATAAACTTGACCATTGGGATGAAGGGGCACTCCTAACTCCTTAGTTTAAGAAGGGATGCGTTCTTTTCTAACTCATTGGTTTATATATTACTATTCCATCAGAAAGACGGGCACTCATAAAACTCGCTGGCCAACTTAGAAAGTTTTCGGTGTTATTTTGCTGGAAAAGTTTTATTTAACGCAACTTCACTTTTCGCGATAAACATCACTATAATGACAGACAGCTGCGGCAAACAATGATGCTTACCGAACCGGCGAACTTTTGGTTTCTTCGGACACAGGCATGTGGTTCTAGGATAATCATTCGGTTGTGCGTGAGACAGACGCTTATCTGAGTATACGGATTGGCAAATTGTCTCGAAGCATATTGCAAGCGGATAACCCTTCATCGCGTAATTTCCTTAGTGTTGATATCAAAGTGCATCTAAAACAGATTTTTCCATGCGCAACACCAAAGTGATGTTTAATACTTCTATCGGTAGTCTCCTCTTTCGATAGCTGCCGCGATGGTTTTCCTATGCAAGGGGGATCGGTCTGACCAACAAAATACCCTCTAGATTGTTTGTGCCTCCATCGGGCTTCGGTTGATTTACTGAATATACTTTTTTGGAATCTTCGCTTTAAATCTGTTGGTATTGCCCACATTTACCACCATTTTCATGCATAACGTGACAAGTACGTACATCAACCCGCAAAACGTAGCTAATTTTGGACCTTTGTCATCCGCAAAAATTGGGTCGCAAGCTAATAATATTTAGTTAGGTCTTCTAACCACCAACGTCCGGAAAAAGCACGTGCACCTAAACAAACTGCGTCTGGATTTGAATCAAAGATGAAGCTGGCTCGAGAACATTGCAGAGGAACGTCGGCTGTAACGCATAAGACAGGGTTTATTCCTTTAATTCTTTCAAAACGGATGTTTTTGTTTTTTGTTTCAATGAGAAAATGATCGGATACTTATTGAAAAACTCTGCTGCTGGTTTCATTAAAATCGCATGTACGGGTTAGACACAGCCAACCCGGCGCCCTCATTAACCGCACGTCCCAAGGCCACAAAGTACAATAAAATAGAGTGAAACCGAGCATGATCTACTCTGCGTCTCAGGCTGTTGTGCACCCTAAATCATGGTGATATGTGTTACGTTTATCGCTGTGGGCTGCCGTAAGTGACACTTCGCGTAGGAAAACCATTGTGCACATGCATATTACGCGATCTTCATGGGTTTTGAATTTCTTTTTAGTGGTAGGTGCACTGTCGAGGAGTATCCCGCCATACGACTCGTGTATGGGTGAGTAGCAATATTTTCCTTTAGCGTATCATTCATTCTTCGTGAATCGCGTCATAGGTTATCATTTCTAAATCATTTTTTTCATCGAAACGGAAGATGACATTCGTAGACTCGTATCGTGAGTGAAAAGCGCAATCTTCTCTTATCATTACATCCACAAGGATGGACGCGTAAACCCCTATGCGCAGGAAAACATGCCTAAATTTCGATAAGTGTAAAACCGGCGAACTTGTGTTCTATATCGCATGTTTTATTTCCGGATGTATTAAGATGAACTGACTGCAGACAATTAGTACTAATTCGTCGACCAAGAGCTAAACAGCTGGCGTTTCAGTGAGCGGAACCAATAAGCAAACGCCGAATTGCTGAAAATACTACAAGGTAGCATCATTTTTTGCACATGGCATATTCTCCCGTAACCCTTAAGCTGAAAGATTTGAGGATTCCGGCGTAGTTACAAAAGCAATGGCTGTTGGGATTTCTGTGGAAAAATCAAATAAGTGCCGGAAATTTTGCTTGGAAGTTAACGTCTAAACGAGCGAACAACCACCATTTTCAAAACCACATTCTCAGGTTTGCACGCCGACAAAATTGTGAAGTAACTCTCCGGTAGAATAAGCAATGGTGGTGTGGAATATATCAATAGACGTTTTCCGTAATCGTGGCACCGTTTCAATTTTATCAAAACTGACACCTGCTTATGACGCAGGTGTTAAATCTTCCAGAAAATCATCCTCATCCACTCAACCGAGTAATTTCTTCATCACTGGCCGTCAAATTTGCTGGGGTATTTTGCGGGATGTCAGTCGAATTTGCTGACGCCAGTCCTTTCAGTGCCTTAAATATGATTTATGATTGCGCAATATTCACCATAGCAAGTTAAATAAATGCTTGGCGCATAATATTTCTCGGTACTGACATATTCATATGCGTGTGGAATTCGGGTCAACAGAAGCTTGTGGGGAAGATCTTCTTGAAGATGATGGTGAGTTCCCGGTAGCACGTACGCCACAAAGTGACCTTTTATTTTTCGTCGAATAATGCTGTTTTTTTAGAACCGGTCCTTAATTAGTGGCGAGTTTTTTTTGAACGAGCAATCGAATAAGGCATTGCGCTAAGAGAAATTGCAAGCCACGTCTAGCATATAGATCACCGTTTACGATACTTGTGGGATACAAGAAATCCGCAATTTTACTCCCGAATACCATCTGAAATTAAGAAAGCTAATGGCTTTCTCGCCGGAAATTCAACGGAAAAATTTGAGAAATCATTGGAAATATCGTTCAGTAGGTTGGAACGAATTTGCTGACTACGTGAGAATACACTGGACTAATGGATTTTCCGTCGAATCACAAACTTGGTTCAGTGAACGATGCATCTGAATAGTGGTAATTGAATGACTGTGTTGGAAATTCCGGGGGTTAGTAGATGTCTTAGGATTGTGTGTGTGAAATATCCTTAATCGAAATTCATCCAGCCATGTTGTCCACAATAATACGCACGCTTCCATACCTGTTGATTTTACCGTAAATTTCACACTACAGTTTTGGAAATCAACGATTTGGTGTGTCGGGGTAAGATGAAAATCATCCTTCATAGAGCTTTTATAATTTCATTTTGCTGGCAACCATATTGTTTAATTTGTATCACGTTTTTGACGCACATCAAGTCGAACGTGCTTTGTAACCGTTGTGGGGATTGTATTGGTTATCCAGAAAATATTAGAGCTTATGTTTTTCAGCATGCAAAAAATATCACAGGGACGACTATATTTCCTGCGGAGACGTGCACGTAATTATTGAAGTGTGATACACAGGAATACAAATTCATAAAAACGAAATTAATATTTCTACTAACTCACGCAATATTTCCATCTTCAGATCAATGCAACAGCGAAGAAAGGGGTCGTTGCCTAGGTCTGTCAGAACAGTAGATTTTGGATGTGTACGGGACAAGCAATTGGGCTGACAACCTTTTTCGAATAAATCTATTGTACCGGGATTGTCTCGATAGACGATGATGCAATTTAGCGTAGCAGTCAACCACATTAGCTGCTCATGCTGTTTGTCGCGCATTCAAGCTGACCAGTAACATTGTGTAGTAACATTGAATAAAATCAATCTAAATTTTTGCAGGCGCCTTTATCAGAGGTTATTGATAATTTTCCAAAACAATTAGCTATACTTTGGAAAAATACAAATGACGTTTGCATTTTGCAATGAATTCAGCAAAACACCAGAACAATGAAGATGAAATAAGTAAGTTTCCCCAATTATTGTTGATTTACCAAGTTCAGTGCAGGTCCTGTCCTTCAGGCTCGGCAGCAGTTGTGTGATTTACGCCGATCGGGAACTAAAACTTCCAATAATCTCAGCAAAGGGTGTAATAATTTCCTAAGCGACTTATGACTCGCTGAAATTATGCGGCTGAGCAAAGCAGCATATTACGTTTTCAGTGGAGCAGCTCTAAAACTTGTTTCAATTGAGGCAATTGTATGATAAAATGATAATTGAAAGCCATATCTCAGCCAAAAACTGTGAACGAAACATGACGCTTAGATTACGTTAATCTACAATTGTGGAATGCAGATGGAAATTGGTGTAATCTTTGGACGGTTATTTAGACCGGGATGATTGTACACTTTTCTAGTTATCTGCTATCGAACATCATTTTACGTCCTATAAATATGCTCTTTCGACTCATTTTATCTTTGCGGACAACCATCCTGGACGCGCGTTCGTCAGTTGCACTGCTTGAAAGCTGATGGTTGCACCAAAGCAGTAGGTAGGACTTGGATCTGGAAAGTGAAGACAAATTGCCTATCGGGATTCATCTCGACAATTCAGCTGTGTGCGGATTTGAAAATACTTAACAATATGTACCCTCTCGCTGCCTGCAGGAAAATGCTGGAAAGAGGCTCTCGACCGCTGCGTTGGTGAGTTCCATCAGTCATCTCAGATGCAGAAATAATGTATCAACCACAGATAAAACCGAAAATCTAACAGCTGCCCACGGACACCATTAACAAGGTTGAAGTTACAGAAATATCTTCAATCGTGGATTTTAAAATGAACGCAGTATTATTGCAAAATAAACAATGACGTCTTTGGGCTTGATGATTCATTCAAATGCAGCTCGTTGTGGAGATAACGATAACCGTTGCCTACGTGAGTTTCCGAAGTTAGGCTATCTATATTTAGTAGCCTAACCCGTCATGTTAATTTTGTGTCTGTGTAACGATTCAATATGTGGGGATAAGCTAGAGCAATCTGGTGAAGTTCATGCGATAACACGTGCACGAAATAGCTTCGCTTAGGCCATTCACAACATCAATAGATTTTCATGAACCTTATTTGTTTGTCTACATATAGTTTATATATATATATACATATATATTATGTAGGATTTTATTGAAAATCTCAAGAAAATATTTTCCATCCTGCTAACGTGTCCATCAAATCATGTGTTACGAACTAATAATGTGGATTCCCTAGCCGAAATTATTTCCAAGCCGTGATTTGTGATGGAGGTGAGTTTCATGTGAATGGAGGTTGTGAAAACCTTTCCCGTCAAAACGTCCATCTTGATGGTCTTGCAACAAACAAATAGATTTTCAGAATTTGTGTATTGGTTAGTTTTGAGACCGACGAACTTTTGAATTGAGTAGCGTGTGTTGAGGTCTGGAAAGCCGTTGCGAATGCGTTTGACGCCCGATGCGATACAAGAAACGATGGGAACGTGCTGTCAAATTGTTCATGAATTCGGCCAACCAGCTTAGAGCCATTTACATGTACCATGAGTATTCGTAGTTCCGGATGTCACTGAGTATCACCCGTAACTTTGAGGAAATGACGGTTTTCAGCCTCATTTAGTATATTTTCCTTATTTTAATCCGCAACAAAACGTAGCGGTTTTTAGGTAGCCTGAGTGTCGCATTGTAATATTGTGTTTTGCGTTTACTGGAAGTTCCGAAGTTTCAATGATCTATTTTGACTACTCAAACTTTGCAAACTACCAATCAGACTGCCGGTGAATTTTAACTACCTTGCGTTTATGATAAAGTGGATGTTTAACAAATTCAATAAATTATTTTCAGAAATATGCCGGGCTTTGAACTGTCCGCCGTGTAAGACTCACGCTGCATTTATCTTCACTTATCTAGGTTTTAGTTCCTGTTTTATAGGTGATTGTTCGCGATTTGCCAATACCCTCAAGGACATCTTCTTCAACAAATTACCTAGACATAGAAAATTAATTTACATTTTTTTTAAACAAATAAGTACCGAATTAAGCCAACTTATGACTAAATATGAAACTTAAACCAAGACTCTTTTCTCCTTCTAGTGCCGTAAATGATCTTTCATTCCCGTGAATATTCTGCAAAGTTAAATAAACTTACGATGTTCTGGGGAGTTTCGATGGAGGCGGAACTAAATTTGAATTAGGCCGAAGATACTTCGGTGAATATTGTGCGCGCTACAACCTGACAATTTCCTGGAAACCCACTTCTATTAAACTTTATAAGAAGTTTACCGGTAGGGCCTCAAATGGATTCTTGCTAAAGAAATATGTACCAACGTATTATTTGGAAAAGTATGTTGAGGTTCTCGATGTGAAACTTTGAGTGACACGTAAGTTTGAAAATCCCGAGTATCAAAAGAACGAAATGGAGTCAAAATCGTTCAGTTCTATCTACGCAGTGGTAAACAACTTTGTAAATCAAACCTCAACTGACACAAGTGTGCCACTGAATGGCACAGTGAATGCTAATATCCAAGCACCAAAATGCGATAAACTAAATTGTGGCTAAGTAGTGCGGGTTGCGGTCGTCCATTCCAACGGCAGCTTCGTGATTGGGATTATCGGTGCGATCCTACGAAACCCATGAAAAAACTAGCCAAAGCAGGCTCAGCAGACGAGACACCAACTTGCATGGGAAACTACATAAGCTGCGCACTTTCACAAACAAAACCTACACGCTAAGACACAACTGTTGGATGGAGGGGCCATTGGTGCAAGGTGAGTGGCGGATACAGGTTTACAAAAATTATAGAGTAATAGTACATGGGCGGAGTAAGCAACTGAACAGTGGACTCATTATAAGTCTCAGCTAGATTAAGTACAAGTGAATAGTAAAAGCGATTTACAAGAAATTGTTAGGTATCACACTCAAAGCCTGTTGGGCTCACTCACTCGTCTGAGTCACTAGGTTCCAATGGGACAATCCGAACGCAGGCTTTTTGGCGCAATAACCCTGGAAGTGATAACAATTATTCCGGTGCATGAGCGGTGCACATCGTCCCTTGACTGTTAACCAGACGTCTGGTAAGAAGTGAGATTAGTGTAGTAAACGGATTGGCGAAGGGGCACTGACCACAACAGCGCCAAGTATTCTATTGGATTATTATCCAAGCGAGTCTAATTTGGATATACTAAGAAATCGTTGAGGTTTCAGTCGTTAGTTAGTTTCGGACAGTAAAACTCTACCGGTGTCTACTGGGTGCTCGACCCTCTGTTGATGGAAAGAGAAGAATCACGAGAGCGCCACATTAGGACGGATCCAAATAGGATTAGTATAAATTTAGTCCAGCTACGTGCTGTTCCTTAAGCAATATATTCAAAACGACATTTAGGTTTGTATATGGCATACCTGTGCATTATGTATACATACCGTACGCTTCAAACGCTACACTGATCTATTGCTAGCTGGCTCTGCACCAATTCCTACACATTATTGATAAATATTATATAAACGTGTACTCTCATACTAATAAGTTCTTCCCCTATGCTAGAAATTCAATTTAGTGTTGAACAATGTGTTCTCTAGCTTCTGGTATCCCACAAATGCAACGGGTTATTTTGGCTATAAACTTATTCGGCGCGGCGGGTACGTGAATCCGCGTTGACAAAATAAAATACCCGGTGAGAAGCTTTATCCCTGTATCTAGTACATTGTGTCTGTTTAGGAACATAGGATATGTCGGAATAATTTTACTGCAATCTCCACTAAGGGCTTCCTGTATCGTGCAGTACTTGATAAACACGAATTTATATAGCCTAGGCGAACTTTTACACATTTTTTGGTGAAAATGCAAACTAAATCATGGAAAACGTGTTTCGAGGGCACGGGCTAGGCACAGCCAACATTCTGTGTCCCTAAGTGGTTTTCTGCATGTGAAAAAATGCGCTAGTATGGTTGTTGGTATGTGTCACACTGAAAACTACCAGGAGCAGCTTTTTCCAGAAAGTACCAAATTTCCTGTCTGCCTACACACTCAAATAAACTGTGTATCTATGCAGTACACACATACAAATGGAGTATGCATCAGCGCGAAGAGTTATCAACGTGGGTTGCGCAAGGTGCTACTGATTAAAAATCTGGGAATCCACAGCAAATTCAATTCACTTCTTTCCCCTCTTTATTCATATTTTATCGCCGGCGAGTAACCAGCGACTTTGGATATTTAGGGAATTCAAAACGTTAGATAAATTATATCTGTTTAAACTACAAATCAAGAGGAACATGCTACACGATTATGGCAACTCATTACCATATATTCCGCCAGAATATTGAAGGCTTTAGATTGAACGTCATATGTAGCAGTAAATATTGAACGATCAAATGGCGGCATGGCCAAGCCGGAAGCCCTTCAATTGCGTCCGTGTTTCAGCTTTTGCAAGCCAGAATCCCAACTAGAAGCCAACAATTCGCATTTGATTACAGGCTGTGTTGGGTTCAACCGTGCGCTTAATGAATAGACTGTGTTTGATAGGGTTCCAAATTCAGCTTTCTGACCATGCTTCCCAGATTTTCTTCCATAGATATATTACCGCAGGCTGAACGCGGTCAAAAATGCTAACTTTATTACCAACATTTTTACATTCTCTACTTCCACCATAACGACAACGACGACCATGGCGACGATGACGACGACGGAAGTCATGCTTTACGCATAATAAAAAATGCGTGCCTAACCGAGTCTCATGTTCAAATCAGGTGTTCATGCGCGCAGAAAATATACGCCACGACAAATAGTGCAAGCTGTTAAGAAGTAAGACAAACGTTCAAATCTGTCTGTCAGAAGAATGACGACGAAGTACTTATGTACGGTCAACCAAAATTAGAAAGATGATTTAGAACGGCACTTGAGATCTGATAACTGCAGCACATAAATTTGTATCGACGCATGTGTGTTGTCGGAGTGAGTGTGACCGGAGAGTGAACTCAGCACTTCCACATGAAAGTAACGTTTCTTCTCCCATACACTTTTACTTTGCGACAACATTAACGTAGGCGAAAAATCTACGTAATGGTTTATGTCGCTGAGCAGAGTCTTTTGTCGTAGAAATCATGGCCTCGCGCAAGCTGCGATACGCTATGGCAGGATGTCCATGTTTAATGCATCTGTGCCAAACCTTCCTCCCCCGAGATCGTCTTTCGCTAAATGGGCATACCGATATGTGACGTATTTCCAAGGTTTGATATCTTATTTTTTCAACTGAAGCCTGACCTATTATTAGACTAGGCAAGCCAACTTCTTCCCATTGGAAACGCGGTTGTTGCGGTATTACCCGCTTTGCAGCTCGCTCAGTCTTGCGTGCCCCAAACATATCGCCAGGGTGAAGTTCAACATTCTATTGACGCTGAATTTGATCCGCCCGTATTTAGATGCGCGCTTTGACTGCTGACGCCATTGAATGTCGCGGACTTTGATGTCAGTGCATAATAACTCACAGCCTGCTGTCCTGTTAAACGATGAATTCGGTTCATAAAATAAATATATCTTATTCAAACTTTGCTGAGAAATAAGACAATATAAAATGCCTAAATTTTTAAACAGTCCTTTTTATCTAGCGCTCCGAAATTGAGTAACTGAACTCAAGTAACCACGGACAATTTAACATTACCCTGCGAAATCCACTGAGCTATATTGCATGACATGTGTTGTTAACAGTGTTTGTCTACTTGAAACGATTTTCTGCATCCAGTTTAGCAAAAAATAATAACACAGCTTTTAGCGCATATTTCTCAGTTAGCCTGTCAAATAACGTTGTTATTTATACACTTATTACCTGCACGTAGTTCACGCATTTTGATTGTGAGATAACATGAGTTTTCTATCTAAAGTAATAAGCCGCTATATTCCAAAGCCTTGTCTTCGCTGTTTGTTGGTAAGGTTTTGCCCTGAATTGCACGCATGGAGCCCATATTGACCATTTGTTTGTGAATAAGCAGAGCGTGGAGTTGGGCTCTCACAGTAAGCGTAGCGGAGAACGTCATTAGAGGGCATCCAGATCCAGTCTGCTCAGACGCTGAAGATCTGTACACACTGGAATAAACAGATTGGTCTTCGCGGCCCGCTGTGTCTTCACGTGGAAAGTTCGGGTTTAGAGGAATACGAGAGTTTAATTTACTAACTTGCGGAATGACATGACCCTGGACGCCGGCAAAGTTTGCACATTCACCATTGCGTTGCCTACATCGACCAATTTTTTGTGCCCTAACTGCATTACGCACGTTTCGTTTAGCGCTAAGGCTGGATAACCAGAGAACTTTTCTCACAAGACGGCATATAAAATGTGACAGAACAAGCAACACTCAACGGAACTGTTCGCCTCCAAGTAATACTTTGGCTAAAACTAAACGCTGTGGATCCAAAAAGAATGCTGCTTTCCATGTACTATAAAGCGTTTTCGCTTCAGCAGTTTGCGATTGAAGAAGGCTTGATAATACATGAAGTCATTAAATATTGGTTTCTGTACACCGCTTTAAGAAGGGACTTCACTTTGTGTCCGTCGCTAATATGTGCCCACGCAGTTCATGGTTTATTTTACATTGTCTTTTTGGAAAAACAAGAGTTGAACTGCTTTTTTCGTTCTCGCTACAGGGAACGATGCAATATGTGCTTTCGACATATGTGAGTGAAATATTGAACGAAAGCACAAAGCGACCAGCAGAATGGTTTTACCATGATTACGAGCAACCTCACCGTCCGCTCGCATATATTTGTTGATTGTATTCGAAACGACGGATCGCCGTAAGCGATTCCCAAAATTTATGAGTGATTATTAGATGAAAACCTATTTGTCAAATAGATATAAAACTTCGCACAACCATGAATACGAATTTGAAAAACAAAATGCCAAACTGTACATCTGTTCTCAGCAGCACAATAAATACCGTAAAAATAGTTTGTCTAGCGAAGTTACTTTTAGTGTAAATTCGTTGACCAGATGCGTATAAATCAGATGATAACAGATATCCTCGTGTACTTGAGTAGCCTCCTAGGCAAGGCGTCTGGAGTGATTTAGGGTGTTAAAACGTCGAAGTCATGATGTGCAAAGTAGCGCTCATTTGTTTTGCATCACCGCATGATGCAGACATTGTGTCACGGACAGACATTTTGTAGAACATCCTATATTTCTCTAAATATATATTGAACAAGATTTCCAAAGTAGCAACACACATATCTGCAGTAATCAATTTTGTGAAAGTGAAGCGTGAGTTTTTTCACCTCAAAAAATCTTCCCCAACATACGCAAAACCCACAAGACGGATTAAAATCAGTGTTTTTCTGTCCATTTGACCCCCACTTAACGTCCCAACCTAACCTAGTGTTTGCTGCGCGGTGACTTGTATGAAATAATTGCCGTAGCGAACCGAAAAATCATAAATTTAATTACACCGATATCATTTTTTCATGCGGTCTTTTGTGGAAACAGAAGCGTCCTGAGCTGAAATTAAGCGATAAGCATCAACAATGTACTCCATATCTAACAACAATGGGGCGCCTTACAATCGCTTAAAATAAACAAAATAAAATAATACTCCTGAGTATACCACAAAAGAACCGCCCGTTCTAAAATTTTGTTTACCGAGGCGATTCAGGTAATACGCAAGGTCTGTTCTCGCCAATGCAGTTCATTTTACAGCAGTTCAAATGCTTTTGACAAGTGCAGGTTTCCGAAATAAGACGACACGCAGATTGACAAATGAATAACCGGGTAAATAGAGAGAACAGTTAGGCAGGCTATCCACATGTCAACGAATAAATCTTTTCAATATTACGCAGTGTTGAAGTGAAATGATTGGTGGTCCTTCTTCAGCATGTAAATTAAACAACACACAGCTTTTGGAAACAAACATTCCTACTAAGACAACAACCAATCAGCCCACGAATGAACCATACACCCCTCACGGTAACACGGAATTCGCCCTGATGTGCATTTGATTATTGCCTTTGTGATATGCTTTACATATTATGACTGCGGATATTGCCGTTAGATTGTTTTGTGTAAAAGTCAGGTGAATATTTCTCTTTCAGTGATTTGGTTCCAGAATTTGCAGTCGTTGACAGACAACCCTTTGAAATTTATTCGTTGAATGTTATTACATTAATTATCCGAATGTTAAGCTGTTGTCATGAAACTGTTACCTATTTGCAATCAGTTGCAGTGTAGATGAGAAACACGGATGGATGCGTATTCCAGAGAACAAAAGTTTGTCCGCTATGCAAACGTCTTATAACTATAAAAACCAGGCCATCATTAGACCATCTTTCTACATGTCACTTGTTCGTTCCAATTATGTAGTTGAACATCACAATATGCAGATTCTGTAAGTGTAACGTGCGATTTCCAGATGAATGATTAAAGACTGTTGAGAACTTCAAACTTCTCGGTTGTTGAGTTAACTGGGGAGAGAATTGCTCCGATGATCTCACTGCCTGATTCTCCAAGCTTTGAATAACACATCCGGAGTACAAAATTGAGTTGCAGCCTTAAAATAAGCAGTTCACAAGTTTCTTAATCAAAATTGGGATGCAAAATAATAGATATATTCCAAGGTAGAATGTAATGCAACAGAAGGGATTTAAAATATAAGTGAATTAGTAGACAGTATTTTCTTTGACACTGGGCAGCCATCAAAGTTTGGCTTAATGCTGCTTCATCATCGTCGTCGTTTGTACCATATTCGTTTGTTTATATGAATCACAACAAACGCCAAACTATTCCGTTGAATTTTCGAATCAACTAGCGGATTACGGTAAAGATAACCGCACAAGTGAGGCCATTGCACTATACTGTGAACGCTGCGAACCCAAATCATTTTGGAACGTAGAAGTACCTCCACATGTTTGTTAAAACCCCAAGTAGCGTAATGAATCAAATATTGCTTAATGTCAACAAGGTTTGCCATGTAGCAATCGAAATGTCACCACGTTTACATAATTCCGGGATATGATTTCACGGACGCTAGTGTTTGGTCTTCCGTTTCGCGCTGGTTTGACCTGCGCAATCCCATGAAGGTCTACAGTAATTTTCTCTCCCCCTATAAGGACGAGCTCGCACTACTCGGGATTGAAACAACAATTACATATTATTTGGAGTCAAGTGCCTTCGTTGCGCAGGGAGATTGATGGAGACTAGATAACTTACAAAATATTTGGGAAGTCCGTAAGCTCACCATCAACGTTCTTATAACTTAATCAATTTTCGAGTAATGTTCCTCATAAACTATACATTTTCAACTTGAGTCAACCTTCTCACATTTTCATAACTGTTTCCAGTTAGTGTTTGAAGTAGCCCGCAAGCTACAACCCATTGTATATTTTTATCAGGTAGTCTTTGGGGTAAACACGCACACATGCACGTGGCATACAACTGTGAAATTATGTTTGACCCTAAGGGTGAGGATGTTACTGCACACTATATTCCGTTGTCAAACGTCCGCAGCCTCATTTTTTACTTTAACTAAGCGACACACTTCATCAACTGTGACCACAAATGATGGAGGTGACTGATTTTGTTAACATGCAGCGAATTTGAAATACGTGTCTAAAAGCACTGCTCAGCATAATCCATGGATCCTACAAAGAGAACGACCCGCAACGTCTACCTAGTTTTTTCTGATTCCCCCAATTTCCGCAATATGGGGACGAGGACCCCTTTGACTATTCCACAATATATCATTACAAAAATTTGCAATAACCAGGTAAAACCTCCACAGAATTATTTTTCGAGTGCTCGGCTATCCCCTTTTGCAACGAGAGATGAAACGAGAAATAAAGCAAGTCTCGCCAAAATTGGCTTCTTTTATTTCGGCTGAAAAGAGGTTTTGTTGTTTATCCCTTATGGTAGCAACTGGTGTAACAATAGCTAGAATTTCAAGCTAACTCTAATAAAACGAATATCACTTCGCAAGATGCACTTCACCTTTTACACTTGACCAATCAACATGCCACCTGTACTAGAATCGGAAAACGGATTCCTAAGGGGGAACACCATATATTTATTGCTGACAAGCGAGTGAGACAGGCTGCTTCTGAATTCAGCGATTAAGTGACCAACCTCAATACTTGTGGGATTCCCTTTTGATATTTCAGTGCATTTTGTGAGTCTCAGTTGAATTATCAAGTCTGGGATTATTTTCAGGACTCTGTCCGTCCTGTATCCTTTTAATTCCAGGTGTTCAACAAAACATTGTCGGAGTGAGTCAATTTGAAATGGTCTCACCTGTTTTATAACACGATCGGTACAGCATCTCCGTTGAGGCGTTGAGTTTATCTTGGATGTTGCAGGTGGCTATTGGTGCTGGTCTTGGGAGATCGAATATTTTGTACAACTGGTTGACGTTCGGTGACCATTATTGCGCTTTTAAGAAAGGGCTCTTAATCGGCCGTGGCTGATTGACATGCCATTTTTATATCGACGGTCCAGCCCGTACGCTATAAATCCCTTAGGCGGACGACTCTAATGTTCCAGTTATGGTGCCTAGGGTGATATTCTCTCACATTCACAAGGTTCCAAGGCCATAATGTTTTACTGCTTACTTTCGGTGATCAAGTGCACTTAAATGTTTCCAGGAGAGCGCAGCGGGTATGTTTCAACCACTTTTTCATCCTAACCTTCAGTGAAGAGCGACCGCTAGTTTGGGAACAGTCGCATCACTTCTCTTGATGAAGATTAGTTCGGTAGTAGTAAGTATCAGCCAGCTGTAAATCCTTCAAACACTCGGCTTGGAAATTTACGGTGAACAATGGTTAATCACAGTATGTTGACTCTGAATGTCGTGGTGTTTGAAATAGTGCAGGAGGACAACCGGTACTTCGTGGTTAACTGGGGGCAATTTTAAGCCGTTGGGAATACGGGATATCTAGCTCACTTTTGGAGCATACGTAACTAGCATGATAAAAAAACTGGTGGACAAGTTGGGCGTTTACCAACAATTTGATGTTCAGCAGAAATAAAAAAGATACACTATTGGGTAAACCGAAATAACTGTTAAGTTTTTAACAAATCTTCCACTACCAAGCGGTGATTTTCACTTATGACTGAACTGTGAACTATGACAATTCACGATTTTAGCCACTTCAAATGAACGGCTATTATCAGTACGTCTAATTCAAAGTTCCAGCGTCCTCTTTTGACTGGTCAGCCGGTTTCCAACTGGTTAAATGCCCAAGTGAAATACCTAAGTAGGTTGGGGCGGTAATATTTCAAGCCTTTTTGCATTTATTCCCTAATAACATAAAAGGAAAGTCATCTTCAAAAGTTATAAGTTTTGCAGTATAACATAATGAAATAGACACTGATAAACAGGCCTCCTTCCGTGATACACCTAATAAGTAAGCTTACTTGGGCTTAACACCTACAGGGCGACCGGAGTCTGTGGTCGATGTGAACAAATATCCAAGGGAATCCCTGTGTGTTTGGACTCCCTGAAGGCAAAACAAATGAATATATATCGGGTTGAATCTTTCTATCACGCATTGACAATTTGAAGTTGTATTGCTTCCGCGGGTCAGCACCCATTTGCAGTTTTTGCAAAAACGACCATGATGCGAGATATTAGCATCGCATAAACCTGAGAATAGAACCCAATGGGGCGTCTTACCTGTACTAGTTATATTAAACTTTTGTATGGAAATAACCCAAATGTTACACTTACAAAATAACCATGTTTGTAGTCATCAGCCAGACGGAATTACATGCAAACACAATTGAAATCACTCTCATATTCTAGAATGTTTTCTTGAGATTAACAACTTTGACGAAGAAAGACAAAATCATTTTATTTTTAGACACTATTTTATTGTATTTCAATGTTTATTGTATTGATTTCGGATGTGAATTTGTATCGCGAGAACATGACGTCAAATGTTCTCAAACCTACCTAATTGGCTACCAGCAGAGCATTTTCGACATAAATGCAACCACAATGGCATCCTGGATATTGCAAACGTGATTGCGTTCGTAGTTCATATTTGGACGAATTGTGTTTACACTCTGGGATATCATTGCAAGCGCTGAAAAATCGCTTGCTCTTTTGCTAAAATCTGAGCTGGTTATAAAATCAGTTGAATTCATTGAGCGTTTTCCACAAAATGTGAATGGTGTATTTAGAGTTTCGGAGCAAAATGTATAAGTTTTTAATCTCCTAGATCGTTGGTGTCCTTTTGGTTCTAAAAAAATCACTCCAGCTCGTTTGTCACGGGAGAAAAATCAGCATTATTATGGCATCAAAGATATTTAATCAAAAAATGCACTTTGCCACGTTCATCAACGAGGCTTTTTTGAAAGCTACGAACTCATTTTAGTACATATAACAACCATCCGAATATTTTCGACAATATGGGTTAAAACGGCTCCTTACTACCAAAAGATCAAAACAGAACATTTCGCTGTAGTAAACGTTCCCGGCATAGCTGCCATTGAAAAGTAAGGAAGCACGGGTTCTGGGATACTGCCAAGTTGCCGTAGCTTAGACAGGTGAAGTCGAGTTGATGAGGTTGGGTTCGAAAGATGAATATTTCGGTCCGTGACCTAGCACATTAACCACTGAGACATCTTTATACTGCCTTACCAAGAAGTGATACCGAGAAAATGTACCTGCGCTTTAAAAATCATTCTGGTAACCAGTGAAAGGCAAATGTGTCACTGATAAAACTTTGTAGTCATCAACTTTGTAGTCCGAGCGCAAGTCAGCTCCCTCAAAAAATTAGCGCTATTTTACCAGTTAACCTGAGCTACGGAACACAATTCGATAAGTTAATGTATTTATCAGGTTTGCATTCTGGATAATGTTTCGCAGAATGTTTACCAATTATTTAACCGTTCACACTGCTTGATGTGTCAAATCCGCATTAGTCTTTGCTGATGCAGCCATTTGGAAACAACACCAGCACGGCCATCCGTGTGCTTACAAGCAATCCATCGTTGCATTTTCTAGATGCCACGAAGACTGAGCAACACAAACCAGCCTCTTTAAAGACAATATTCTATTGTATCCAAATACGTACACGTATCAGCTGAGCATACCGTGGAGTGTTGGGCATTGTTCGGTATACCAAAACTGACCCTCACATAACCGTTGAGTCGATGCAAATTCCACTTTGCTAAGGATTAATTTCGTCTATTGGCAATTGAAATGCCATAATGGCAAGGGTGTTTGGAGTCTGGTTTTACACCTAATTATGATCTTATTTCTGCAGTAAAGGTATGGTGTTAGGTATGTTGAGGCAGTAAAAGTTCCATTAAATAACCAGCGGTGAATCTTGACGTCAATAGGTGTTGAAATCATTGAAGGGGCACTAAACTACATTTTTACGACAAATACTGGGTCAAGCGCTTTCATAAATATCTGATTTATTATCATGAATACTAGCGCAAGGTGACTTTGTTGCAGTAAATTACCATTGCATCTGACAATTTGAAGCAATCACAATTTATTGTTAAAAAAGAGTAGCCTTTTTAAGGGTACACCTTAACATGTTCATATTCCCACAAAGGAAAATCTTCGCTGACAGCCTGATTAATATCGCAGTTACCCAAATCCCGGGCTTCTATTTGAGATCACTACCGACACACGCTTAAGTGAAGCCAGATCACTCTCCGAGTTCGCGAAACGAGAAATAATGAATGGACATGGCCGTAAAATATTTTTCATCGAATAACAGGTTTTGAGTGTCCTCAATTACTGGCGTCTAAATAAAACAAAACTAAATGCACTTTACTAGAAAATGATTGTGGTAATGGCCATTAATCAGTGAATCGGCGAATAGGTCATTGATTATCCGCGTATGCACACTACACAAATGCGTCCGCTTCAAACAAAATAATTGTTGTAGAATGTTTCTCAAAAGCGACCCATTACCCGGCTATATTTATGCACTGGCACACGTTGTTTGAAATCCGCTACATAAACCTCATTCTCCCAATGTAACTCTTAGTTCTATTCACATGTCCAAATAACTATTGTCTTGAATCATCTCAAGATATTTGACTCCTCTTGCGATAGTAACTTTTTTTCTATCATTTACATAATTCACCCGGATTTTATCTCTACATTGGAGCATCATTGACCTAAACTAAATGAGAAAATAAACATCATTTCTTATATCACCAAACTTATATTGGAAAGCTTCAGAACTATTTCGTGTTGCCACAATTTTATGCGGAAGTTTAACGTGTATTTACCGAAGGCTTCTGAAAGTTTACCCGTATTACATACATCAAATCAGACATCTACTAGTTTGGCGTATGCATGTTCAACCTGCGCTCTAAGGGGTGATACCGTAGATATTCGTCCTTTTGATAGCGATTCAACTACGCTGACGAGTTGTTGTTTACCATTTATGACCTTTTGTAGCCGAAGTTACATTCAAGCCTTCGTTTTGCAAGCTCATGAGAGCAATATAATAAGTTTATTTCAAAACTACTTCGATTCAATTTTGAAATGTGCCATTCTATTTGCGTGTAGCTAATTGAGAAGCCTCCCATCACTTTAAGTGATGAAAAAGGAAAACAATTTCCAGTGTAAGATTATTTGTAGTTATATAAATTTTCCAAGCTGTGCAACTCCGTTTATTGTGCTGGCGGTCAAAAGTAATGGTACGTGTGTACTCTCAAATAGGGTAAAGAGCATTTAACTAATCACCTGGCATGGTGTTACGATTACGACACTTTTCTACAAATAATGAACGGAACTCGGTGGACCTCAATATCTTCACAAGGAGAAAGGACTAGATGGTAAACTTCACTCTGGTAAGCAGTTTGTCGTTTTTGAGCAGTTAATGCAGCGACCTCCTAGGTTCAAGGCTTATAAATGGCACTGGATATTGTTTGCATTCGCGTCCAAATCATTCAACTAACGATATATTTTAAACAAAAAAACTCAAGTTGTTTGATGTAGTTCATTCGGTTGCTGTGTTGGATGCAGGCAACTTACAGATAGCACGTTGTGAACAAAAAAGAAGCGTATCCACATTTGATGCAAACCAAGAGCACGCGGTAGTGATTCATTCACATTGAGTCAGGTATACATTCGTAAGTAAACCTTGTAGATGGCTGTATAGGATTTTGCGGGAGCAAGTTTGCCCGCACGACTTCATTTCTAATATTCGACGGCATCTAAAAATCTCAGTTGCAGAGCTGTATTTTCGTTGCGTGGTCGGCTGAATCGCTCAGCCGTGTGATGACATATCTTCCAATTACCCTTGCTCACATCGAGCATCACGGGGGATACCACGCCACATGCTATTTTTATCAATCCGTATAAGCGGCAGTTACAACAGCAAATTTGTGACTCAGAATTGACGTGCACTTGTAGAAAACTAAATTGTTCAAAACTCAGCTCATTGAGATTGGTTGCCCATGAGTACTTATTGTTCAACATATGAATGATCGACACGACGAAAATTGACAACCAATAGCCCAAATTCCTATTAAGCGATGGCGTTGTGATCTTTGTCATTATGAATGACCCCATCGAAAGATGTGTGAATAGAACACCCTTTCTCACTACGCTAAAAGCAGAGCACTTCGTGTTCATTGGAGTTTAGGATGATGGTCAATTTTTAACTTGTTTGAAGCGGTAGGTTAAACGCAACTCTCCGGCAAACACGGAGAAATAGGATGAGACGTGAGCCTACTGCCCGATGCAGTTGCTGAAACGCTAACGAGAGAGAAGCTAGCAAAGAAATTGTGATTTAAAATTTTGAACATTACTAAAATAGGCTCCAATTACAACCATCAGCCCAAAATGAACGTTTATTCTGTCTATTTTCAAGCAGCTGGCGTCAGTCGCAAAGACATTAGGTAACTATCGGTTTGGTCGAGAAGACTTAGAAGCAAGCAAAAATCATCTTGTATTCGTGTCCATTAACTAGGGTTTGACTTGCGCAACCGAGTGCTATTTAACAAAGTCATATGATGTCGCCGTTTTGCTGAATATAACAACTTCCAACGCGTGTTTTCTGATCGTCTCCCTCTGTAACATGCACCTTGGCACATGATGGGACAAAACCGGGAACTACTAAAAACTTGGGATCATGCTGGCTTAGAAGCCTTACGTAAACAATCTGCGTCGTCACCGCAGAGGACTTCAGGTAAAAATAATAACCCGGTTATATATACACACAGTGTCATTTTATTCTTGAATAATATTTCATTTTTCGTAAAACGTCTCTGTACTCTGATGAAGGTTTATTTTGTTCATGAGTAAATGTGATACGTTCGCTTTTGTGTTTATTATCACCGGTTGGTATCTGTATTTTTCTGCTATTATGAAAGGTTAAAAACTCACCAATGCAGCGCATGCGAGCGTCTTTCCACCATCTATCTGTGAATCAAGGTTGGAGTTCCCAAGCGAGTACATTTTACGTGATGTGGTTAACTAATGGCACATTCATATAATCGAAACAAATTGATGCTACAATTGCGTCCAGCAAGTTACCTGGAAAAAACACGACAGTATTCTCTGATGCATGTAAAGTGACCAGCTTTTTTAATTCTGCAAATACGGACAACAGTTATTGGAACACTGCCCCAAACAACAACTTGTGTCACGGGAAAACCGTCAAAAATTTGTAAACATACTTACTTTCCGAAAGCAGTCTTTATGCTTGGTTTACAAATCTTTTTGGCCAACTAGCTTTCCTAAGATAACCATGTAATTAGCCATCGCGGAAATTCCGGGTCTTCAAAAATCAGGCGCAGGAATGCTTTTAAATTCTGGTATCCCAAAAACTACAACTACTACCAACCGCACTGGAAAATGTACAACGATAATCGCTTGAGCAACATACTTTTTCATGTCCATCGTTCTAGTGTTTTTCAAATAATGATGCGGAATATTGGCTTGAAGGCGTTTACAGAGGTATATCCTTTTTCATTAGCTAAAGCGTTTTCCTCACACGTTTTGCTCAGCATGTGTTAGATTTAAGCCATTTTATTTCAAGGTTATTTGGATGCACAACACGTAACATATCGGACGAGACTTGTCATATTCTTATATATGCAGCAGTTTAAATAAAACGCTTTCACAGACCTATGCAACGATCCTTCTCTTCATTATTGCTCTGATCTGAAGATGAGAATAATTTATGAAA
>SJOL01010001.1:301687-312465 GCA_004794785.1 Opisthorchis felineus
TGAACGTTTATTCTGTCTATTTTCAAGCAGCTGGCGTCAGTCGCAAAGACATTAGGTAACTATCGGTTTGGTCGAGAAGACTTAGAAGCAAGCAAAAATCATCTTGTATTCGTGTCCATTAACTAGGGTTTGACTTGCGCAACCGAGTGCTATTTAACAAAGTCATATGATGTCGCCGTTTTGCTGAATATAACAACTTCCAACGCGTGTTTTCTGATCGTCTCCCTCTGTAACATGCACCTTGGCACATGATGGGACAAAACCGGGAACTACTAAAAACTTGGGATCATGCTGGCTTAGAAGCCTTACGTAAACAATCTGCGTCGTCACCGCAGAGGACTTCAGGTAAAAATAATAACCCGGTTATATATACACACAGTGTCATTTTATTCTTGAATAATATTTCATTTTTCGTAAAACGTCTCTGTACTCTGATGAAGGTTTATTTTGTTCATGAGTAAATGTGATACGTTCGCTTTTGTGTTTATTATCACCGGTTGGTATCTGTATTTTTCTGCTATTATGAAAGGTTAAAAACTCACCAATGCAGCGCATGCGAGCGTCTTTCCACCATCTATCTGTGAATCAAGGTTGGAGTTCCCAAGCGAGTACATTTTACGTGATGTGGTTAACTAATGGCACATTCATATAATCGAAACAAATTGATGCTACAATTGCGTCCAGCAAGTTACCTGGAAAAAACACGACAGTATTCTCTGATGCATGTAAAGTGACCAGCTTTTTTAATTCTGCAAATACGGACAACAGTTATTGGAACACTGCCCCAAACAACAACTTGTGTCACGGGAAAACCGTCAAAAATTTGTAAACATACTTACTTTCCGAAAGCAGTCTTTATGCTTGGTTTACAAATCTTTTTGGCCAACTAGCTTTCCTAAGATAACCATGTAATTAGCCATCGCGGAAATTCCGGGTCTTCAAAAATCAGGCGCAGGAATGCTTTTAAATTCTGGTATCCCAAAAACTACAACTACTACCAACCGCACTGGAAAATGTACAACGATAATCGCTTGAGCAACATACTTTTTCATGTCCATCGTTCTAGTGTTTTTCAAATAATGATGCGGAATATTGGCTTGAAGGCGTTTACAGAGGTATATCCTTTTTCATTAGCTAAAGCGTTTTCCTCACACGTTTTGCTCAGCATGTGTTAGATTTAAGCCATTTTATTTCAAGGTTATTTGGATGCACAACACGTAACATATCGGACGAGACTTGTCATATTCTTATATATGCAGCAGTTTAAATAAAACGCTTTCACAGACCTATGCAACGATCCTTCTCTTCATTATTGCTCTGATCTGAAGATGAGAATAATTTATGAAAGTTGGAAATTATATGTGTGTTTTCATAAATGCATAGATGTGCGAATAACAAATAAGTGGTTATATTGCAATCCGATTTCACACATGTCTGGGTTTGTACACTGCTCCAGCTACTAGTTTCTAGTTAGCATTTTACACACGAGCAGTTGGCTGGGTATCTTATTTATCCTGACAAATAGCACATATTTTTTCTGAGAAACAACAACATTCCGAAGTGAAATGCATCAAACGGTAATCACAGAGGCGTTATAGGAGACGAGTGCTACCTTACCGCGACACAATTCCACTATTGCAACAACAAAACCTGCGACGAAAAAATGTGATTTATCGGTATTCTGAAAGACGTATAAGTACAAAGAGAAATCTGCATGCAATTTATTCCGTCCTAAATTGACAAATAACATTCGTGTTCTTTTGTATGCAAATATTCCCTATTAGTCAAAGGCGTATTTGGTCTCATTTTACTGACATCAGTTTAGTAAATTAGTCCCACAAGTCAAGAAGCACAATTTTTATTGAGGTTTGGGAAGCTTACTAGATTTTGCCGTAGGTTGGTCAGCAGAGCAGTCATAAGCTCTCTTACTTACATGTAGTACCCCCAAACTAATATTAATAATGATGTATATAAAGAGTGAGGTTTATAACGGCGCTCATTGCAACAAACTATTTTATGACACATCCATAAGCAATGTCCTATATTTTGGGATGAGAAGCAAAATACGTACGTGCACAAGTTTATTGATCATACATGATTAACATATTCTGCCAATTAAAACATTCTTTAGTTTAGTTAGTTTACGGTTCATGGATCACTAAGAACTTGCCATTATCTTCATGCGAGTTTTTTCCACATGCTTCTGTAGATATTAATAGCACGGATAGTGGATAATTTCCGGTGAACATGAAACTTAAGTGTTTACGTCGATTTTACTTCTGACAAAGCACGCAATTATTTGAAAAAAAAATTCAAAAAGCTGTTTAGACAGTCAATAGCGAAGCCATCATTATGGGCAAAAGACGTGCAACAAATTTTACGACCAAAACCGTCAGTGAGTTGAATTCATTCGCGCACGCGCGGGTGAGGAAGATGACTGTTTTGCTGTCGCACTCAACACTGACAAGAATAAACCCGCGTCTTCAAATTATTTGCATCATTCGCACACAGAACCTTCTCCGCACAAGCGCGCTGCGTTGCGTTTTTGCGCCCGTGAAACACACTATAGCCTACAAATGTTGCAGGTGGTAGTTGTTTGCTTGCTTTGTAGGTAAACTAAGCTGTGGCTCACGCACAGACTTTAACTTGAGAAAGCATCTCCTATACGTAATTCAAAATCATTCCACCATTAAGTTGAAGCATATCGAGAAATTGACGACCATTAATGACTGAACCTAAACATTCAAGCAGTGAAATCTTTATATTAAATGACAGGACTTTGATAAAAATAGATGATTCCGTTTTTGACACTTCAAACTGATGACGGCGAACAAGCAGTCAGTGTAAGCTGTTCGTTTTTCATCCCTTTGGTAAGGACGATACATAAAGAGTTTCAGCGGGATAAAGGTGGCTTAGTGTTGATCTTGAGATTTGCAAAAGGACATTTGTTCTGCCATAAATATCAACCATAATAAATACACTCTTACCAATACACAAATCATATACTGGAATGCTCCTTGTCAATACGCTCCGCATTAAAATGGAAGTTGGGAAAAATGCACACATATTTAGCCTGAGTAATAGTTTACCCTGTACATAACTTACAAATGCTAATATCAATAAACAGGAAATGCAGTCCCATGAATTTCAGTGTTCTGAACTGTTTTCGTTGGAGTTTTCTTGCGCTTTGCTCTATTATATACCGCTTTGTGCGACCTTGAAATATGTAATCAGTAATGCGGCCGGATTGATTGCGTGAAATCTTCACCATGCGTGGCTCAACTGAAAGCTCGTTTCGCATGTCTGGGCTATTATATTCATTTGCACTACAGATCATTCCATGTAATCTGGATGAATGCAACAATTTTCCCACAATTAAAGGTGTTTTAAGATCAGTTCCTCAGCATGTTTTCACTGATGTTCTCATATTTCAAACCCAAATTTTTTAGGTGTATATATATAAAATCACCCTTGTTTTTGAAAGATAAACAGCCAGACCTCAAGGTTAAAGGAAATTTGAACAAAAATATAAGTGCAAACAGATTTTCCATATGGATGCTTTTGTTTTGTGTGTAAGGTATAATTGTTGGCAAAGGCTCTTTCTAGTGACTTCTCGAATTTTCTCCTACCAGACCACGCTGGATTAATTGCCATACAACATCCGCAGCCTTTGTATATCTAGCCTTGCTCTAGATTAAACACTGATCATAATGGCGCCCACAAGTACGACAGTGCTTTCAAAAATCCGGGGAGTTGTACGTCGGCGTCAAACACACTGATGAATTTACGGATTATTTATTACCAGTAACGGTCCTCGAAAACAGAGGGCAATCGGAATAAATCAGGATATTTCAATCAGAAACAATTATGTGGAGTTACGCGGCAACTACGAAGTAACGTTCGAGAAAAATAATGGGGTTCTACATTGTTTCCAGGAATCTTTCCATTCGCATTAATCCAGATAAATAACCAGGTAACTTGTTTACGGAAGTAATGATTAGTACCGGGTTAGATCGCAAGCGCATCCGCGCTTAGATTTACCCCTTCCACAAGTGTGCGCTATTCTGCACAAAACTTGCACGATCATTGAGAGCACCGCCGTATCCGTTATTTTTCAACCAGGGTTATGATCATCAGGTCTTCACTGTAAAATTGTCAACGCCAATGTTCCTGGAGGATGAGTTTGCAGTTTATTTCCGCGCACTTGCCACTCGCATGGTCTGGATTGTATTAAAGGTATTTTCGGACACAGTTTACTGCTTTGGTTATTGGGGTATTTTAAATGCTGTGTATAAAATAAACCTTAGGATAAAGGCCAAATGATGGACATTTTTTTCGTCTGATTTCATCGCAATCACAACAGAATGACACTTTTGTGAATTCTCCGTCTATCACTTCGAGTTCTGGCAAAGCCACTGATCCTGGAATGTGACGGTTCTTTCACCGTTGTGTTCTGGAATATGAAACTTAAGGAGAATCATAAATCCAACAACAAAAAACCGCAAGATTTTTTACACATCCGGGGTCATCAATTAAAATCACGCTCTTAGGAAAACCACCGATGTTTAGCTTATTACGGTCTCGGGACCCAGTTTATTGCCAAAAACCGATAAACCTCGTTCATCTTGGATTTACTAATTGTTGCTTAGTTTTATCCACATGCACCCCCAACTCTAAGTGCCTCGCTGTATCAATTCACCAAACTATCAGGAATGGTATTTGGTAAGCTCTTTTGGAAGAATGGCAATAAGGGAAGTTTCGTATTGTGCATGAAACCTCGTGGGCAACAGCACATATTGTGAAGTGTGGTGGGCTTGGGAAAATACATTGTGTCAGAAGCTTTATCATAAACCAAGAAAGGAAAATTAGGCCTAAAGCATTTACTTCCGCGGACATACATGAATGACTTATTTTGCTCCTGCACGCTTACGCGCAAAACACAAAAGTTCAAATTATGATCACGTTTGATGACTGTTGTAATTCGCAAATCAGTGGCCGTCAATCTCATTGTAGATAGTATTAATTTGCACCGCAATCGTTCGTGTTAGGGGAACCCAGCACAAACTAAACGGGACGGATCTGGTCCGCTACACTCTAAAAGTAAGGCCGTAAGTGTGCAACATTAAAGAGTGCAACAATAATTCCGGAGTTCAACTGATAAAGCCTATTTTATGTGATTTGTTCTCCTCAGTATCTGTCCATCCTGCCCTCTCATACCAACAGGCTCTTTCGTTAAGTTTAGATTTTGACACACGTTCTACTCGTGTTCTATAAGTAACACTCACAGCAAGAAAGCTATCTGAGAATAATGTTGTTTCTAAAGTGTTAGTTATTTTCTCTGGTAGCGTAAATCTGCCACGTTAAACGACAAACAAATTATTGAAGACTTTGCACTGTACTAGTTTTGCCGCATGAGTTTTCCTCAGATTTTTTATCATTCTTCTCATGCAGGGTTCGGGTTGCTAAATATAGCTTCACCTCGTTTGTTCGACTCCGCTTTGCGCATGGTCTTTTTGCCTTATGAACACGCATGGAATTATTTGTTTACCCACCAGCTTTTCCGGATTGTATTGGTTCTTAAGTGTCCATAGACATACAATATGTTAGTCACTAATAATTGGTCTCCATAGTAGCATGTGTTTTGCGTAATCATTAGAGGTGATTTTCTCTCGTCCGTCTCTCGTATTGTACCGAGTAGCAGGGATCAAGGCCATGCATTTACTATCAATACATTTTTATAAAGCCTAGATTCAGGCTAATCAGTGACGCCCAATGGTTTCCATCTGTACGTCAAATTCGTGTGCCATCTTGAGTTGAATCCATTAGTCATGCATCCATACAAAATTGCGCCACATTAGGAGGCGGGCAATTTGTATCCATCTGAACATACCCATGGTTATCAGACGATTGTGCGGCTAAATGTATGCACCGAATTTATGCATTTTCTATACTCCGAGTTTTACGAATCACGGTTGAGTGGTTGAAGTTAGTAGTAAGGGGAAAAATAGTCGGTGCGGCAGGATGCTTCAGATATAATCCCGATATAGCAAACGGCCTTAGCCGCTTCCCAAGCAGAAAATATAAGTTTTCTCGAAAGTATATTTATATGCTTACGAAGTCATACTCAACATCTCTAAGTTTACCCTGAACAAGCTCGGAGAACAATTTACCAGAACTAGAGTGCGCATATGTTGATTATAACCCATCTGTCGTTATTCGACAGCAGTGATTTAGAAACGGAAAATGATTGTAGCTGACAGAGCGTGGATAAATTCCAAGATGCCTTGAATAGAAAGGAAGAGCCATATGGATAACCGGCCTCTGAGTAACTTTCTCTGAACACGACTAACTAACTTGTCCCCATCACATAGTACAGTATTTAAAAAAGCAGCTAAGGGGCCTAAATTACTGTAATTCAAATGACTGTTCCACTGCAGCACAATTCTATCTTGATCATCCTAGGTTAGTAGTAGTAGAATAAGGCCGCTTGGCGAAGCCAAGAAAATTCTTGGAAATGTAAAACCTCCACGTGTACGGATTCCTAAATTTTTTTGAGCTTTACTATCCTACAGATGGCATTATAATTATCACGCTGATGATCCTGTAGATACACGCCGTGTACGAATCTAAAAGTGTCATAAATACCCTCTACTATATTGTACACAGCTGCATCCTTATCATCGCCCTATATTGCACCCTCCGACCGAGGTTCGCTTAACCGAGTTTTATTCTTGCGAATTCTCCGTGTTTAGCCTAATACGCATTACCTGAAGTAGGCTGCCTTAATGGTTGAGCAGAGGTGCCTCATCCAAACGCTCAGAATATGAAATTCTAACACTTATGCAGTCACCTCTGCTAGTGAACCAAGGAAATGTGACTTTGTATGAGCACTCCAGGCCTTGCACCTTCTTTCTCGAACAGCGGCATACTTGGAAGATTGTAACGTACTCACTCGTTGTTTAGTTAGCAGACACGTTTTTGAGGCTAGCAGAGGGCAACCACTCGACTGCCTAGTTGTCGTTGGCACAAAATCTTTTGAAGTGAAACGTAGGTCTCGTCTGGCCACTTCCAGACAAACCATGTGATGCTCTTAATTGCATGTTTGACATACTGCAGCTTTACGGGCAACTTGAACTTGTTCCAACCCAAAATTGTTAACGATTCTAGGCACTGCTGCGAGCCTGCTGCACGCGCGAAAACCCAGCCTTTTGTGCTGATTTTGTCTCCCACGTTACACATGTTTTAATTAGCCCTTCCTATCGCCGTGCGAGTAACCTAATTATATATTTGCCGATGTAAGACAGTTTGCAAATTTCTGCTTTGTAACCCAAGTAGCTCAGGTACGTCGCATTATTGCTGATGCGTTCAATGAGCATGCAGTTAGATTGAAAGTGTCTTATAACCGATCAACGTAACATACTCAGTGCAGGTTTGGAAAGGTGATTTCCTTCTGTACCTGTGATTATTGTTTCTAAACAGTAAATGGTAGCTCGGAACTGGCCTGTGTTGAGCTGCTTGTTAAATTCCGCGCGCTATCCATGTCTTCTGCAGGGATGCTAATAACTTCTAAATCAACGCTTTTTGTTATTACCTTCAAATATCGCCGGCTGTACAGATAACGCTCAACACAGACACGTTTTCGTTTCCTCTAAGCACGCTAAAAGCCCCAGGAAATATTCTCCGCTGTCAGTTTGAATATTGGACAAAAAACAGCTGTGCGGTTTCCTGAACTTTGTAAATAAGCGCTAGGCATTAATTTCGATAATCAACCCCATGTATCACTACTGTAATACTTTATTACTTGAGTATTCTTTGTGCATCTGACGTTCGCCAACGAGTGTGATTTCAAACAGCCATACACGAATCGAATCAGTTTTTCACGCCATCATGAACTACGTGGAACATAAAGCTTTCAAACAGTTTTCAGGACCACCTTATGACTGAAAATTGCATAGTGAATTACGCAAAGCCGTAACACGTTTTGAATGCATTATGAGTTACCTTTTTCCCTGGACGTGTGATAAACCCCGTGCTTCACTTGATGATCATCTAAAGTTTGTAATCATTGATCGAATTTTGACCAGTTCACGGCGCCCGCGCATATTATTACGTTTGATTCTAACCCATAACACCTTGGGTCAAAGGTTTCCTAATCCGGGAAGTAATCTTTTTATCCGTATGTCCTGACATCTTTGCTCTATTGCTTCTCTATTATTTGTAATTTCCGTTTACCAGGGTCGCTCATTGCAAAATCTTTGTTAAACTCTCTCAATATGTCCACAGCTCTGTATGTATTTAGTCTAATGTCTGAACTTGCAAGGTTTTGGTGAATGCCATTGCTCAAATGCCTCCAAAGAAAACCGCTCAGCGCGTGAATAAAGGCAAAAATAAATATTTTTCTGAAGAAAACGGACAGTGAGATTTGTAGTTGAAGAAGGCCGGGATATGCAATCGATTACAACTTTGGTATCCGCATGGTAAATAATGGACCATGTGGATAATTGCTTGGTTTTTCCACTCTGAACAATCTATCATTTTTCGATTCGAGACGTGCTTACCCACGAATTGAGCCTGTAAAGGCACAGTGAATGGTATTTTGATTAGATTGAGCTTGGCTTCAAATAACTTTCCTAATTTTAGTTTGCAGCCAAAGCTGTGCATGAAAGACCACGTGGAATTTATTACGTTAAATTATTTATGGAGTAGTTACTCAGATTGTGCTCCAAAAAACACGCTACATAGCATGCTTCTTGAGCAAAACGAAAGAATTCTGACATCGTAGTACGATGATTGGGACGCGGTTACTCGGAGAACCACATGTAATTGTCGGCTAGTTGGGGAAACCAACAATTTTGGGCAGTACATTAAGCTTGGGCAGTGGTTGCTTAGCATATAGTTCGCAGAATTTTATGAGCGGAGGATTTGCTATCCAGGAGCACTCAAGTGTAATATAATCCCCAGGGTTAAAGTAAACGGGCAAATTAACGGATGCTTTTCTTTGAATGTTAATCGCATTATATCGCTAGAACCGGGCGGACCATGTAAAAGTCGTTCTGTTCGTCAATATGGACGCATGAAATTTGCGATGTTTTACACTGCGAGTTTGTTTATGCAACTTATGAACACGTGCGAGTCTATGAAGGCAAGCGCTCAAAATTTAAGTCTGGGTAACTGACAACGACAAGAACAAACTAGAAAAATCTCGTTAACTAGCATAATCTGTGTGGTTACATAAAAGCTGCTGCTTAAAACTGATCGGCAAAACTATGCAGGGTGATAGATGATGGTTATCGTTTACCAGTTTAGAAAAAATCCGGCGTTGTATTTTTTTTCATTCTGCCTATTCTTGTAATGAGTGAATATGGCAGAATGTAGATGAAACCTACACAAAGGATCCACTTTATCAAAGAGAGAAGTTTATTGGCCTTTTAAAGTTCGTTTAATAACGTAAGAACTGCTGCCATCCTAGAAAAAGAGCCAAAACGGTGGTTAATGCTCCCAAGGCATTTAATTATCCGAATGAACCAGACCTTCAAAACTTTAGGGCTGTGCTTTCTCATTCATGGGCAGACTGATGGCGATTGGAAACGAAAGGTCCAGGAAAAAATTGAGCTTGATCGCCTTTGTCCTTGAGGGTGTCACGAAGTTCCACGTGCGTTCCACTTTTTAATGTTGTGATAATTTCGGTGAATGCCACAAGCTTGCTTCTCGGATACGACACAATCAAAGTCAATGAACCTAAGAGTTTTCCCACAGTCAAAGGTTTTAATATAAAGTTTTTTTCCATCCACAGCCGTAAAAAATGCACAAGCCGTATTGTAAGTCGGAGTGAAATGATAAGGATGGAATTTGTTACCCTTAAAGGAGCGGCCATGATTGAAGCTGAACACAACAAAGCAGGTGAAGTTCTTAGCAAAATACACTCATTTGCAAATCAATTTGGTTTTGCGGTAGACTCAACTGAAACCCAGCCGAAACTCTCGTGTTGTGATGTTTTCAAGCAGCTGAATGTTTCTGTAGGTACGATATTCGCTATATCGCGATACATGTATGGACGCAACAAACTACTCATAAGGTTGCTGAATAATTGTTGACAGCCCACGACCGGTTTTGCCCTTCTTGGGCATCAGCAACCATATGCCTAGTGTATGAAGGTCACGCACCATTAAGTAAACGCACATTCAATGTTACGAACAATAAAAGATAGGGCACGAAGACCAAAACTAATGAGACAAAACGGTGCAAGGTAAATCCTTGGGCCAAAATTTCAACACATCATTCCGCTGACGATCCTAAGTATGATGCGTACGATGAGCTCCATGGATACCGAAAGCAACCGGTCGGCCCATAGAAAGGAAGCGTTTCCTTTGGGTTACAATATACACTGGAGACCTGGTCGGATAATACAAAGATCATAATATGCATTGCACGTTGTGGTTTGAGAGGCTGTCTAACGAGTTTTACTTAACCTATTATCTTAAACGAGGTAAGATATCGTTTCTGAAAATATATATTGATGAACGCTGTCCAATTCGAGGACGTGCAAGCCCTGGTTGTGACTGAGAATGCAATCACCTATTAATAATTGTTGGCCACAGGGCAGGCAAGTCAGTTATTTACCATTCCATATTGGGAGAATGTAACTAGTCGTCACGATTTAGGTCGTCCATTTTGTCAAACGTTTTAGCCCAAACATTGTCATCACATTGAGTGCTTGTTTTTCATCCTGACCCTTCTTCCCGTATGACTTCAACAGCTCCATTTTGGCATGCGATACT
>SJOL01010001.1:320561-346389 GCA_004794785.1 Opisthorchis felineus
CTTGTGTGGCATTAGTAACTGGGGTTGGGAAGTAGCAGACGTATCTTCATGTGACAGAGCAATACAAATAACGAATGTCTTCCATCATAATTCAGCCGCCAATCTAATTCGGATCCCGCATAAACATCAGGCTCCAGAAAACTCACCCGAATTCCTACAGGCAAAGCATATGCTGCTTATATTATCATGTGATATTCTCAATACTAACTATAAAGCAAGGTTGGCGCCACAACCAATGTAACGGTGTATAACACTGATGAAGCTTGTCCGGCATTAAAATTCTGTCCTCGTGTTTGATGGAATTTGAAATTCACTACGGGATCCACGAAACTACTGATGCGCCGATCCGTGGTTACTTTTCCTCAATTCGCACAGCTGTATGAATCCATCTATTGTTACATATTTCGGATCTCTTTGAGCACATTTCTACGTGGATTTATACCAACCTACAAATCTTCAGGTTCGGGATCTGGTCTCCATAACGTAAATGCCAATAATGGAGCCTACCGAGTTTCTTGACTTGTAATAACATCATATGCAACGTTTGGTTATTGGATCATATGATTTCGGCCATGTAGCCTGCCTGCGTTCGATACCAAGGCGCGCAAATTTTCTACCCGTTTGTGCGGCTGTATCTAGGGGACTTTAACTTTGCTCACATTATTTATTATAAACAAATCAAGTCGGCTCTTTAAGGCTCCTCTAGTTCAGCAACCTTGCCAAGCGGTCTGGAAATATAAACACAGTGTTTACTGCTGTCTCGCAAAAGCTACGCACCTAAAAATAAAACAGGCAGACTGAGTGGTGTTCGGTCGGAGTACGATAGAAAACCTAGTTTACCAAGCGTTCGTTTGAACCAATCTTTCAGTATGTGAGAGTTTGCTAAAGCCGCCTGGAAGCTGCTGCGGAACTGCCAAGAGCGTTTTGAGTAATCTCACCAAATTATGATGCGCTGATAGTTCCAATCGATTTAAATCGTATTTTTTCTTGATAAATCACTGAGAGTGAATTTTGTGCCCACGAAACAACCTGGGCACACTCACTGCTTCCAAGAAATTGACTTTGTTTCAGAACCCTTCGCCGTAAGCCTTGGAGGTCATTTCTTTGGCTGTATTGTTAGGTAGTTTGAATTGTTGGAACCACATTGGCATCGACGAACATTTATTTTATACGGTCCCTTAGTTGGACACTTTGCCGTCGGCCACATTGAAATCAACGGGGATTCTCGAAGAGGAAACATTCGGGTAACCTCGATAAAAGTCACTTGCCTGGACTAACAGAGTGCCGTCATGCATACAGAAACGACAAGCATGCTTGACACAAGTGGTAGCATGACTGGCTACCGAAATAATCAATGTTCCTGTACCCGGCCATCCAATAATGATAAGCGTTTGATTTATTAGTGTTGCAAATAGTATCTGCACAGGCTGCAAAAAACATGCTGATATTGAAAAGGACGAGACAATGTAGTTACACTTACCAAAGAAAGGGGTAGTATTTCAATAAAGCACAGAATAAACGAGGCTGAATATTATCCGTGCAAGCTTATTGTGAGAGCACTGCGTGGATATCGATCATAACTTGACGGATTGTAATTGCACTCAGCGATCGTCTAGGACCTGGATAATACAAAATCACACTTGCTGGGACAAAATGTTCATGTAGAGAATGATCTCACGCTCACAACCATCAGAGATCCTCACGGTAGGCTCGAGCATTTTGCACAGCGACTGCGTGAGTACGATGTCCCTGGCCGTCACGTTCCGGAATGAAGATTTACCTGGCTATTTGGCTGTCAAAACCAGAGGGAGGATTTGAGGCCTCAAACTCCATGATAGGTATCAAATGCCTTCTCGTCGAACTGGTTCCCGGATGTCTGTTGTGAGCGAAGCGGCAGATTACCCTACCATGGGACGTCTCAACTGCCTTTTTGGACAGAATACGTGTCGAGAATGCGGAGGGAAACACACCACTGGGGAGTTCGGGAGCACTGTGATAAGCCGGGCAAGAGTAAACTCTGCATAATTTCCTGGAATCCCAAAAGCTTAAATGTCATTCTACCCGTAGTGCTTTGCGTCTTCAAGTGGAGGCGGATTGTCTAATGTAAAGATTTGGCAATCGAGGGGGCACCAAAACGAAAGGCTTATTTTGTAAGATTGCTCAATGTCCAGGGATAAGAAGTGAGTTGGTTGAACATATTGTGGCCTATAATCGGTGACAAAAATGAAAGGAAGTACGAAAATTATCTGAAAATTATCCTTGTTTCATATATAAGAGTGTTGTTACCAGTGGACGCCATGAGCCCATTTACGGTAACCCGCATCTGAAGTCAGTATTCAACCAATGCAAAACGCATTTGGAGTGGCTAGGGGATGTAGCTAAACTAAAGAAAGGGGGAGAGCGAGCTGTCGTGAGATACGCGGAGGTATAGAAACTGATCCGTGGGTTTACACGGAAGATTTCAGGATTTATTTCTACTTTCAGATGGGTATCAAGCACTCGGAAACAAAATCGCTAAGCGCAAACATGAACCAAACGAATAATGCTTGGCTAGGTTTAAAAGCGGTGAGTGAAAAATAAAACTGCGTTGATCCACTTAGCCACAAGAAAGTGCGATAAAACTATCAACAACAACGCGTTTCAATTGATTGGCAAATCGTTCTGCGACCGACAACACGTTCAACTTCGGTAGGGCTACGAGAGGTAGTGCAAATCCCCGGGGAAACTGAAACCTTTTGGATAACAATAGATAGAAAACGGCACGCAGGAAGGCAAAATCATTATCTATAGGCACTAATGTTAATAAGAAAATTTATCGCAATCCTGGAAAGAAAAAACGAATGGGGATGAAAAAGCTGTTTCATTAGTGGTAAGTTGAGTTCCTCGTTGCCGGACGGCTGCTGAACGTTTACTAACTTCAAGAGCGTCAAGGCTTAAAAAGAGTTTAAGTTTCCTAGTCTCAAAAGTAGCGTAATGCACTCGCAGAAGTGGTCAATAAGTCGGCAGCTGAGGCGGACCAAACGGCGACAAAATGCATATCGGTGGCAGACATGCGAGCTTTGGCGGGAGTGTGCGGTAAAAGATCCTACTACTCGGGAAAACTTTGAATACTGTCTTGCCCGGTATCCAAGCTCTTCCCTTCGAACCCATAATAAGTGAAGTTTACGCCACAAAATATGGAACCCGTTTGGGCTGTTTGTTTATTATTGTTCAACATCCCGAGAACGAACAAGTGAAACCTAACTAGTTTCCATAGTCTGTTTACCTTTCAAAAACGCTGTGCCAATGTGATATTTCATTTTGTGTCTGATGGCTTGTAGCCGCTTCGTTTACTTTTATTATTAAACAAGTTGCGACGAAGTCTGAATGACTTTCACCAAATTCTAAATTTCTATGCAGAACTTTAATTGCCATCTCAGTGAAAATGTCCGTAGAATTTGCGCGTGGCAGATTAACTTTTCAGTTTATGCTGAATGGCTAGGAGGTCAGTGGACCATAGCTTATCCTTTTCGATCCAAATATGGTTCCAACAAATCAAGCTACCCTACAATACAGTCAAAAAATGTAAGCTGGGAGAACATTGATTTAACTGTGGATTCTAGAGGGTACGAACCGTATTGAGGGTGAACGTGTGGAATTATTGAAGCATCCCAGGCCTTCCCTAAATCAAAACATCACGTCGTGGTTTTGGAAATGCGATCAGATTTTAAAAACCACGTGCATGATACCATTTATTACGTAGGTGCAGGGCATTTCATTCTAAGTTTGTTTTAAATTAACTGTAGCAACTTCAATAGGACAAAATTAAATTGAATACTTCCTGTTATGTTCCGCACTAGAACAGGCATTTCTCAAGTAGTATAGATGCAAAACTAATTTCCCGTTTGATTTGACTCTAGCTTTATGTATACCCCAGCTAGTTATGATGACAGTGCCTCTTATATAACAGCTTAGGTTTCAGTTTTAAAAGCCCAAAAGAGCCATGTGTTTGGTCGTCATATAAACGTGTGCACAATTTTATCCAAATGTCCCAAAAAATCAGCTCAAACATCCCAATGAAATATGACTATGTAGCCAAACACAACTGTTTTTTCTCTCATGTTTTCAAAACTTCTAACAATACATATTCACGTGTACGTGCCCGTGATGTTTCTTACCCCCTTGAATACCCTACGATTCTCGAACACTACGGAAAATTGTCGCCTGAGGTGAAGAAATCAGAGACCACTAAATGGAGGCCACTAGTTTCCAAAAGCCGGTAATTTGTGACCATGGCATATTTCGTGCATAACGTTCATCGTTACTATACCTGAACAGAATTTCCAAGTAGCGAACAATACAAATTTGATAGGTAACTCGCGTTCCAACGTAAATAATTTTAATGGGCCTAATGGCCCAATGATAGTTAATATCAGGTATGCACGACCTGGTTGGCTGTTATCCACTCCACCTGGACTATGAATCCATACCCACAGGGATCCCCAACCGGACCAAAAAACCTGCGATCTTATATCGGCTTTGTTCTACCTTTGTTTCCTTGGCCAGCCGAAAAAAAATCCCACTGCTCAGAGAATTGCACATCCCACCCCAATGACCTAAACTGTGACGTCCGCTGCCAAAAACCGAAATATGCCAAGCTAATGATGGCAAGGAACTGCCATACCCAGTTTTATAGCACCCCCGCAACTATTCCCTTCCTACTCTAGACCGTACCCTATCGCCCACTCGTTCTATTAACTGCAAATACGAACAGGCTCCTCACCGGGCCCCACCTGCCTGCATGATCCGTTCATCCCAAACTGCAGAAGTTGTCGTTCAAATTTAACCATTTCGGTGGATGTTTAGCCTGTGCTACATACAGTTCGCGTTCTGGCTCGCGTGTTGGCACCATCTCACTCTTCCAAGGAACTATTATGCCCGACTCCACAACAGCGACACCGGTTCATACTTCGGCTGTAGTTGCCGAAACGCCGCTTTCAACCATTATTCATTCAACCTCGCTTGTCCGCGGTCTACACTCACATGGTCCTTCAACTGATTTGAAATTACCCATGACTTTCTATTGGCCTGATTCTACCTGTGTCAGTCTCCTCGTCAAACCCAGATCAATCTGCTACGGAAATGCGTATCCCCTGTCCGATTGCGGAAAACTTGACGACCGCTACGGGGCTGTCCAGAAACCGAAGTATCAGTGCAGTGATGGCATAGCACTGCCATTCTCAGTCTCATGGCACTCCCGCAACTACTTTCTCCATAATCTTGACCGCAGCTTCTTGCCCACTCGAGCCTGTAATCGCAACCACGAACAAAATTTTCACCTCGGCCCAACCGCCTCGTTCTAAACCACTGAACATATCGTTCGGCCTTAACCAAACTAGTTTCCTGCCGCAATTTCGGTTTGCCTCTTCCACAAGTTCAGNGGTGACAGATAAGCACATTGCAATCGTAGTCGAGTGCCCCACATTCCAGTAACACACACGGATAAAAGGTAATCTGGCTTTTTTTCTTACAAGTTATAAGGAACATCTTAATCCATACACATCAGACTCAGACCGTCAAGGGCGCGCAACGACGTTACCTCTTCTTGCTTAATTGGGCGGATTGTTGTGGAGCAAGCAAATATACAGCTCGGCTTAGACCGTGTACTGCATTTATCCGCGGAGCCAAAAAATACACTAATGAACAGCAGAATGTTGCTTCTGCTGAGCGTACTAAAACAGATACGGTGCACTCCGTTTTTAAACTGCATATATTGTGCTCAAAACAAGGAGCGATCGGTCCATTTGCGCGAGCGTACCGGGTAAAATATTTTCAAATACATCAGATGAAGAACAGATATACATTCATGTAAGTCCTTTCGTCAGCTACTGAAGATCAGCAATATAGAACATGTAACTCATCCTTTCATACAACATGAGCAGCTGAATGAAAAAATACTTGCAGTTCACAACTGTAGGCTCCTTTTAGCGCGTTTACCACTAATCGCGCCTGGAGCTGATGAATCTTACTTCCATACTCGTGATATGCAGATAGTTGGGTATTTGCCATTTGGTTTATTTTAGCTTGTACTTTCCAACCTTTGCAAAGCAATTAAATTTCCCGTATTCTGTTGCAGCCGAGTAACTGATATATCTACCTCCAGAAAGCCAAAAATGATTTGTAGCAACTGCTCGGGCGGATAAAGTGCGGATCATTGCGTTGATTGTAAAGGGGGAAAGTAAAATGCGGTTGTCGATCCGTGGGAAGCCAAGTCAGTATCGGGATTTTTTTATTTATTTAAATCAATTGGAAATATAACCCGACTGGTTTAGTATACTTTAGCATAGTGGTTCGTAGATGTCAAAACGGACAATTTTATTGCGTAAACTTGTGATACTTTCTGATGCCAAACCAACCGATGAAACGAATCAATTTCTTCGTCCATGTGGCAAATCAACGGGATTCGCAGGCGAGCCGAGCAACTTAACACGTGTAAGCTAGTATTAGTGCCACTACAAAAATGAACGTTTGTTTTGTGTGACATCATACATAAACGCATGACCGAGTGCGCAAGGAAAACAGAGGTCAAATTGACGAACGCGCACTACTCCTTAACGACGTCGACGAAGGTTAAAAATTCTATCCAGAAAAGTCCACTTGTTCTTTAGCTTGAGGCAAAAACATAATTTATTGCCCATTGGAAAAATGTAAAACGCTTTATTTCTTTTCAAATATGGGAAAATTTCTGGCAGTTTCTTGAAACAATAATTCAAGCACAGACGTTCGCTTAAGTTTCTGAACTGAATTAGCTCCCCAGACCTGAACATCGTTTCAGACAGCAATGAACTCCCCTGGCTCGGCTTATTTTAGCGTACATCGTGTCGAGTTACCAGCTTCACATCTTCATTTTGGCGCAAATACACATGCATTCTGTATCATGACACATTATAACAGTTATATTGGTGGCCTTACGTCTGCCCTGGTGCTGATATCTTTACATCAGCTTAACGTATCCCGAACTAAATCTACAAGCCCGATTTATCCGTCCTCTTAGTCAAACACGCAGCCGGTCGATCTCGCTTGTTCACTGGGATTTCTTTAAAAGCGGTGCATTCTGGTATCGGGGACAAAAGCAAAAAATGCGTGAAACACGATGAGCTGTCTATTCAGTCACCCTCATGGTTCCGTTAGTTACAACCATCACAATAAATAACTAACGATGAAGCTGACGGCGCTGGCTCAGCGTTCTCCTCCATCCTTTTCGATAATGTTGATTTGGTCAACGCCTACTTGTCCTGAGACAAATCTGTTTCTCATGTTCCACATCCTGCGGTCGGCATAAATCCAGCAAAAGATAGTTTTGCGGCGTAAAAGGTTTAAATGCACTGTTTACCTATCCACTTGGGAAACCCAGTCGTGGAGGACGCTGCTTAGTTTTTTTGCTGGGTAATCATGGTTAGCCGCGGTAGTCCCGCGGATCTTCAAACAATTTTGCGAAACATTTCCCATCGGCTGTTATCCGTTTTTTGGTAGAGAAGAATGTCACGCCAGCGATCATATCCCTGTGGGTATCCTCGGCCTACTCCAGGTAAGATTTCTGTGAAATAACCCTGCACAAGCAAAACATATATCCGTTGAATGACTTGAAATGAGTATGTAGATTGCCACGTATGCCAAATTTTTCGTGATCTCTCTCGGATCTCTGATCTCAAGCGAAAGCCGAACTCTTGCCTCACTTGAAGCAACATTTCTCGTTCAGAGAGGTTTGGCCGTAGCGTACAAGTCAGTATTTCACTGCAAGTTTACATAATTAGCTTTCACTACCGGAGGAGTTTGTGGTTCCGCCAATGTTTGAATTCATTCCACAGTATACTGCTATTTACCTCAAGTATCACGCCAAATATCTGGGTTCATATTTTTGTCTCATTATTTAAAACGTGTAAAATATCGTAATCCGGCAGCATGGGTATTCATCAAAATCAAAATCACCACTGGTAGCATGAATTCACTATTCAACACTGATGCTTTGCTGCCGATCATACTTGATTTATTTGATAGCCTTATTGTGAAGAAAGAAATATAATAAATGTGGGAGATAATTTGGACTAGCCTAGACATTCGTTCAGGAAATCTCGACAAAAACTGGCAACAACTGCACCGCTGACATCGATTAACAGGTGTACGTTGTGGCGCCTCTAACCAAGCGCTGCTGGGACAATGTTCTCTATATTCAGTAAGGCGGGTCGCCACGACAGCACTCATAATAGTCACCATGTCTTTCATATTTTTTTGCTACCCATCTGCATCTGTATCCCAAAATCTACCGCAGAAATCAGCGTCTTTTTTATGGAAAGATCATCAGGCATGAGAAATGCACGGCTAGACCCGGGCTGCTTCAGGCGCTGGACGCATTATTCAGTGAAAATCAGCGTTACGCAACTGAAAAATTGCTTTTAAAATGCCTTGACACGCATTTGCCGCCACAAAAACACACGTTTTATTATTAAGGGGCAGGAGTTCTAGAAAAGTCGTTGAACAACAGACCAAGCCCTACAACAATACGACAAAACATTGTGTAGAGCAGCATGCTGCACGCGCTCGTCGAGGTCGAGTGGTATAACTCTATGTTTCCTAAGTAACTCAAATTGGCACGACTGGCAGACCAGTGCATTGATTTACATATCACAATACAACCGCAACTGATTCAGTTTTGATTATACGCGAAGACCACAATTTGGGATGTAAGTGTTATTTTCACAAACTTTTGACTTTTACGGCGACTGGCGTATGCAAAACGACGGCATAACTTTGGTCACTTCATTCAAAAACACCTACGCTGACTTTTTTCATTCGTGAACGACAACGATGTCATTGGCCTTTCCTTAATTAACATAATTTTCGTCTGCGGGCATCTGAACATCGGGTATGGACGTACATACATTTTTCCCCTCCCACGAGACTAAGTAGGAATGGAGAGATTGGGCACCCATGACTAACACTAATTTGCCTACTAAAGCTTTTGGAGAGTTCTACGTATACCAACACACGCCCCATATTCCGATAACAGATAACTAAATAAGTTCTGCATATTCTTGGACTGATTTTTGAGGAGGGAAATATATGATTCGGTCAAATAGAATGTGGCTTGAAAATATATGAATAAGTATCTCTTGATAGTTTGTACGTAAAACGCAGTTGGAAAACCTGACGAAACGTGAAGGTTTGTTCAGCGCTCAAAGTACCAGGTTTAAATACCACTTGCTGGGAGACGGAGAAGTGACACTCAAATTCAAAACGGACGCGGGTCAAGTTTATCCATTTCTGGATAACACGCTCCACGCAGTATAAATATTTCATCCAAGCTGACTCACAGGAAAACATTTTAAGGAAGCACTAAATGAGGACTTCACACCATTTTTGAACCACGAACCTTTGAATCTCAAGGGATTCACTGTTACTGTCTACAAGTTGCGTGCCAGCTGTAGGCACCGGATTTGTGACATCCGTTGAAAACAATCATTATTTTACAAAGTGATTGGCCAAAAGTTCGGGGAGTTCTTCATTGTCAAAGATGACTTTTCCATTCTGTTATCTGATGGTTTTGCTCAGATTTGATTGCAGCGATTGGTCACGCAGATCGACTGATGTAATCTCTAGGGAACGCCAGATTTTTGGGCCCGTTTTATCAGTTTCCCGAGTCTACGAACCTTCACGATGAAACAAACGCGCAGTCGAAATCCACATATGTGTTCGAAAGCTAGCGCTAGTCATTTAATGAAACTCGTGAACGGTAACCGGTGACAAGTTGATCAATTTAAGCTTGTCGCCGGCAAACTTTCGTAGGAAGCATGTGGCCAGAGTACCTACGCTATTTTAGAAGGCAGCACCGCATGAAGGCAGCCCGCAGCCAGCATGCAGCTGAAGCAGCCGTTAGCCATCGTCGCTCTTAGATCGACACAAAAATGTATTCACTGCATAATGCGACCTGTGTTGATGGCATCAGGGCAACATTTGGTTAAAGCGTATGAGAACATGACAACCACAGATCGACCTAGCTGTGAGAGTTGCCCCCAGACTTGCCAAGAGAATTGCACATGATAGACGAGGGTTCTTTCGCCTTATTCTTGGGGGGCATGAGACTGCTTGTTATAATTATGAAAGAAATCACAGGAAATGGATAGCTAAGTAAAAGCAATAAAAAAAGTTAATTCGCCAAGAATGTTTGCCAGCACCATGTGCTTTATGTTTTAATGGATGAAACCTTTTCAAAATGATTCAAGGTCTGTTTTCATGACATGACATGCGACATGAGGAGGAAAATGATGGCGCCAATAAAAGTGTTGATATCTTACCACATTCATATGAATGATATTGGGCAAACCTGAGCTCCCGCCTGTGTTGCGCGTCCATCATGTGATCAAGACATTTTGAACAGTTTAGTAAATATCCTGCTTTTCAACTAACGAAACCCGCGTCTTTTTAATTTACAGTTATCCTCCCTTTTTTCCATTGCATCGTTCATTGTACTCTCCCAGAAACGTCGGAATCCAACACGTTTTGTACCCAACCAATGAGGGCAAGTCCTAGCTTCAAAGTTGGACGGCATGATCCAGACACGCAGGGTCAGTACAAGCATTGTCGTCAGCGGGGAGACTAATTGTGGGAACCACCTTCGGCATTAATATACGCTACCATTTATCGAAGGCATGCTCCTTGAAGACGAAACGCTCGTCTTCTATTGACTAGCCGAGGGGGTGGCCTCTATAATTTTAATACAATAATTTATAAAATGAAATATCTTATGCTAGCTCATTTTTTCGCGGAAGATAATTCCACGAGCAGCAATACCAATATATTTGATGTGATGTTGTCAACATTTTCCTTGGTGGATTTTGCATGCGCCTGTTTTAGTTTTAGCACTCACGATGGGTTGAGTACAGAAACCAATGGTATTCAATCAGCACGCTCCCGAAAAATTGGAATACGATTCCCCGTTAAATAATTAGGAATAATGTTCCCCGACTTTACGAGTGGTAGTGTTACAGCTACCAGACCTTGCGACTACTTGGTCGCGACAGATACATTATCGTCACATGAAGTGTATTCGCTATTATGTTCAACCTGTATCACGTTAGGCGATCTTAAAAGTGGAAGTTGATCCATTTAATTTGTTGGCGTAGAATAAGCATGTTGCTTGAGTCCACGAACTGCATCGTTGTGCGGAACTTTCGTTGTGGACATTATGACAAATAACGTTCTTCAAGGGGGTTGCTTTCAGGTTAAACCCACGGAAACTTTGTTTAAGGGGGACACACGAATCGTTTTATGATCCATGAGCTGCAGTTGTTAAACTATTACGGTTTGCGGAATTTCTTTCTCCCAACCGAAAGCTTGTAACTTAACTTTTTGCTTTGCTTTATATAATTATATGCGTCTGCATTTTATTATTGCAGAAATTAGTGCAACCTTCAGCAAAATGCTTTATCGCCATTTTTACTTCCTCCTCGTTTATTCACGTTTTTGTTAACGCAACAGCTGCACGACATATGCCGTCAGAGACGCTTTCGATAAATTTGATATCGAGGCAAAATAAGAAGCTTGCTGTAATTACTTGTGAGATGTTGGCCTCCAGGAACAACGGCTTCAAGTTGGTTGCGGGATGTAATAAGAATGACATGCGTTGAGTGAACGACCTTCTTATTTGCTGGGCAGAAATTGGATTAGGCAGTTTATTGGGTGTATCAGAGAATAAGGCGGTATAAAATGCTTCACTCAGCAGCAATCTGGCCCAGTTCAAATCTAGGTTTACAAGAAGTTGTTTACCAGACCATCGACTAATTGTTGGAGACAAGTCCATTTGCGCTATGTGGAATTTAGGCGTGCGTTCTTCTTTTACGAAGTTCTAAAAAATTCACTTTTCATTATTTCCTATCGCCGTTTTTGTATTTTGTTCTCTCCCATGTGTTTGCAGGACAGTAAAGTACCCGGTATTATTGAAGGATGGGAAAGCAGAAAGTAATCCTGTGCAAGTATGTTCAACTCTGCAGACAGTTTTGCAATACATGCATGCTGTTCATTTCGCTGGAGAAAGGCAAGCCAATTAATATGCTAATGCACTCGTTAGCCTAAAAGTGAGTGTCACGGCATTACACAGACAATTTTCTACAAATGATATGCGTATCGTGCGTGAAAGGAACGCTCTCGGCACATGAACGGAACAGGAGTTGAAAGTATCCTAAAAGTGGGACGTAACTGGCTGAGCGTTTACCGCACGGCATAACCTTGAAATGGAAGCCCACTCTCTGACGGGCATCCTCGTCAAAAGTAGAATATAGCTGACGATTACTGTTGAAATGATATGGATAATTTAACGCCTGGGTTGTCAAGCCGAAAAATTAAACGTACATACAACCAGCAAAAAGTGACGTTTGGTGAACCCCTGCATGTGTGGAAATGTGGACATCGATGCCACCTAAGCATATTCCGGACTTCTTATTTTCACTTAATCTACTCAAAAAATATTGAATCAACTGAATTCTTGCGGGCTGAGTGAACAATTTTTTGAAATTAGGGGTTTCCACAGTGAAATTTAGCGTCATTGTTGGATGCAAAAACTTACCGATTAATTGCCCATTTAAATTAGAGCAAACAATATATCGGATGGAAAACATTACAGCAATAAAATACTGCCAAACTCTGCAGTATTCACGAAAATGCGCTGGGAAATCTGAGCGTAATACTCAAAAAATAGACTTCTGATATCATAATGTTTCTGGTTATGTAGGTTTATATTTACTGTTTGCATCGCATCACAACAAGACGGAAGCTTTCGGGAGACAAACGTATCGCGAACATACACTGGTGAAACCATCAATCGATCACCAGTCACGAAACAAAACTCAACACTTAACCGTATCTACCTGTCTTTAGGCAGTCAATTATTCATGTGAGTTTTTAACCATTCTTGCTTTCACAGAAGATTCCCCAATGTTTGAGAGGGAATAAACATATTTCACACTGGTGATTATCCACTACTACAAACAAATGAGCCTAGAAATTTGCTTCACTGGCACAAATGTGGATTTTCGACATGCAATATGCGTGTCGCGCACCATTTTTAAACAATTGGTAGAGAATAATAAATGTTTGTCTTCATGGTGATTTTGAAGGCCTTCGTGTTGGAAACTCAGCTCTATTGATGACCGGGTCCGTCGAGAATCAAACCAGCATCACCTCAGTCTGTTTTTAATAACCATACTGTAAGTTCGAACGCAAGTTCTTAGAAAGACTAAGTCATAGGGTTTTACCAGACATTGGGATTGGATAATTATGTGTGCAAATTGCCATTTCATTGCTCTACATTTCCACGGGAATCGTTTGTAAGAGGACTACTGTATAAACGCCGCACAACAGTAAATGTTTTCCCCGATGTACCTTAATAATTTGTGGTCATAAATTTAAATATATTTTGTTTATTTCCAGCTATCATCAACAAATGATGGTTTTTCGTAGAATATTGCCAAAACATAGCCTGCAGAATTCTGCGCCGATGTATTTTCAACCACCCAAATGAACGAAGCCCGGATTTTACCTTCGGTAACATTACTGCCCAACCTGTATTAGTGCTGAAGAGCAGGAACTAGAGTAAAATTCTCCGCCCTTTGTGGAAGACAAAGTGATTCTGAATCTTGACACCAGCCACTAGGAGAACCTGATCCAAGCCGAAATTTTTCATAGTATTTTACATGAAGTTATAAGCTACCCACAAATGGGTACAATTTGGGCTGCTAAAACCGCAATGACTAGATTTAAAACGGCGTACACAATTTGCTATTCCAAAAACAAAGCCTTGTTTTCTTTAAAAGCCCATAACTGGTGGCTATTAGTTGAAAATTCGGAAGCGCAACTGCAAACTTAAAGTGCTTGCAATTTGCCGCACTCAGAAAAAAGATTATTTTGCAACGGTGCGCTGTATTGAATTTTCTTGAATTTTCTTTCCGTTATCAACGCGCGCCGTCCCCCGAAATATTTTGTTATCTAGTGGATCAATGTGCATTCCCATATATATCAGTGAGCCCGAGACTTTTGCCAGAACAAAACCACGTACACATACCGGGTCATTTCTGCAGAGGACGAAAAGTGAAAAGATTGACTAAAATCTAACAAATTTGTCTCAAGTGAAGTTTATTGTTCTTCGGTGACGGTTACACAAGATATTCCAGTTTTGTTTTTGTACCGTTTTATTTTTTATCTTCAAATTGTGCGCCTTAAATCTTTAAGCTATAAGCCACTAAGTCCATTTTAAAATTTTTTGTACTAAATTGTGCAGCACATTGCATTTGTGCAATTACAACGTGCCACTCTACCCCGCATTAGTAAGCATCAAAAAAGTGTAGGGTTAATGTTTTAAAGATAATCCAAGTAATTTTTCAGACCATATACAGGTTTTTCAATTCTTGCAATCATTTCAGTGTTCTGAATGGTAGCAGGCGCACCGAAGAATGTTGTTGACAAAATCACCATTTTGGGGTACATAGATTCAGCCAGTACACTGCAGTGGGTATGCCTTTTTCACTTGAATACACGCCCCCGCGAAGTATGGCCATCAAAGTTTTGACCAGGGTTTATGTGTATCCAGGTATTTAAGCGCTTCTCAGTGCACTCATTTACATCGTGAGTAATCGCAGGTGGTATGATCTCAAATGTGCCTGCTTTCTTGCCGCAGAATCTCTGAAAACTATAATTATCTTTTATTTTTGAACTTGCACCAATCTTTCTTTCCTTCAGGTGGTAGGAGGACAGGGTATTACCTGAAAAAAACATGCCACTGCATCTTTCAAAAATTGTTTTTCAAGCTCACGGTTGCAGTATAGCTTGATTACACTGAGATCGTATGAGTATATATCAAAACATAAACCTCAGTATTGGACCAACGGCATATTAATAAAAATGGGGACTTCGTTCCTGCTAACAAGTGAATTGAAACCACTACAGAGACTGTGATATGCAGGTAGATGTTCAACAAAATATCAAACATTTGAGGAGGGCGTTTATTAATTTCCTGGCAGCTAACTGTGGGATTGCTTTAAACACTTATTTCTGACGTCTCAACAGTTGTCTTCACCAGTAAATTATCCGCCGGCAGATAGCATTGCCTATATGATTTTGAATACGTTGAATTTCCGTTGTCGGTGCATGAGTAAGTGGCTCGAAGCAACAAAAACGCAGATAGCAGTGTATACGTGTACAGTCTCTATTTGCGTATCCACTATGTAATTCTCAATTTAGTATTACAAACCGTCTAGTGTTCCTTTCACAGTTTATTCAACAATTATCCAGTCACTATTAAAAATTGTAAGCTGCATTAATCAATGTGCAAGTCAATAAAAAAGTAGGCTAATTTATAGCTCAAACATAATACGACTGGTAAAATATTTCGGATTTCAGTTATCGTGATTAACCCTTAACCCACTTCACACGTGCAATCAGTGGCGAAGCTTTTATCTGATGCACATGTTTGAGCCCACCATTTGACTCGGATCTTATTTGACAGCTAAACCTGAGCGATATGCATATATATACATATATATGAGTAGGAAAATCTACCCCTAAAAGGGTTGCTATATATGTGAGTTTGCTATGATGAACGATTGGCAAATCTGAAGGAGAGAGCCAACAGATGCGAGGTACTAAGGAAGAAACAGAGCGGTATCGTAAGATATCGAAAAATCCTAGATTGGCGAATTGTCCTGCATTTGCGCCATTGTTAGATGAGCGCTTTTATGCTAACAACTGTAAAAAAGGATACCAAAAAAGTACTCCCAGGCACTGAGACGATGACTTGTTATCTCAGCGCTAGAAGTATGGGATTGAAACGGATATAAGGCAAAGAAATTCACCTGCAGCACATTTGACAAATTTCCTGATCTGTGTTGCACAAGTCATGCCTAGTAATTGTGGGCACTACTTGGTTACTTTTTTGTGCCATGTCTTAATCACTCCTGAACCACATAAATATGCCTAACACCTATCTGCACCATGAAACGAAGCCATCCACTTCCGTCGCGACAGGCTGACAGAGAGATGGTGACGCGGAAAGCACCTCCGCCCCTATGTTCTCAGGTCCTAGTCGCTATGGCTAACGTAGTATACAAATAGCTTTGTTGGATAATGATGCGTCGCAAACGTAGCCTTGTGTGGCATTAGTAACTGGGGTTGGGAAGTAGCAGACGTATCTTCATGTGACAGAGCAATACAAATAACGAATGTCTTCCATCATAATTCAGCCGCCAATCTAATTCGGATCCCGCATAAACATCAGGCTCCAGAAAACTCACCCGAATTCCTACAGGCAAAGCATATGCTGCTTATATTATCATGTGATATTCTCAATACTAACTATAAAGCAAGGTTGGCGCCACAACCAATGTAACGGTGTATAACACTGATGAAGCTTGTCCGGCATTAAAATTCTGTCCTCGTGTTTGATGGAATTTGAAATTCACTACGGGATCCACGAAACTACTGATGCGCCGATCCGTGGTTACTTTTCCTCAATTCGCACAGCTGTATGAATCCATCTATTGTTACATATTTCGGATCTCTTTGAGCACATTTCTACGTGGATTTATACCAACCTACAAATCTTCAGGTTCGGGATCTGGTCTCCATAACGTAAATGCCAATAATGGAGCCTACCGAGTTTCTTGACTTGTAATAACATCATATGCAACGTTTGGTTATTGGATCATATGATTTCGGCCATGTAGCCTGCCTGCGTTCGATACCAAGGCGCGCAAATTTTCTACCCGTTTGTGCGGCTGTATCTAGGGGACTTTAACTTTGCTCACATTATTTATTATAAACAAATCAAGTCGGCTCTTTAAGGCTCCTCTAGTTCAGCAACCTTGCCAAGCGGTCTGGAAATATAAACACAGTGTTTACTGCTGTCTCGCAAAAGCTACGCACCTAAAAATAAAACAGGCAGACTGAGTGGTGTTCGGTCGGAGTACGATAGAAAACCTAGTTTACCAAGCGTTCGTTTGAACCAATCTTTCAGTATGTGAGAGTTTGCTAAAGCCGCCTGGAAGCTGCTGCGGAACTGCCAAGAGCGTTTTGAGTAATCTCACCAAATTATGATGCGCTGATAGTTCCAATCGATTTAAATCGTATTTTTTCTTGATAAATCACTGAGAGTGAATTTTGTGCCCACGAAACAACCTGGGCACACTCACTGCTTCCAAGAAATTGACTTTGTTTCAGAACCCTTCGCCGTAAGCCTTGGAGGTCATTTCTTTGGCTGTATTGTTAGGTAGTTTGAATTGTTGGAACCACATTGGCATCGACGAACATTTATTTTATACGGTCCCTTAGTTGGACACTTTGCCGTCGGCCACATTGAAATCAACGGGGATTCTCGAAGAGGAAACATTCGGGTAACCTCGATAAAAGTCACTTGCCTGGACTAACAGAGTGCCGTCATGCATACAGAAACGACAAGCATGCTTGACACAAGTGGTAGCATGACTGGCTACCGAAATAATCAATGTTCCTGTACCCGGCCATCCAATAATGATAAGCGTTTGATTTATTAGTGTTGCAAATAGTATCTGCACAGGCTGCAAAAAACATGCTGATATTGAAAAGGACGAGACAATGTAGTTACACTTACCAAAGAAAGGGGTAGTATTTCAATAAAGCACAGAATAAACGAGGCTGAATATTATCCGTGCAAGCTTATTGTGAGAGCACTGCGTGGATATCGATCATAACTTGACGGATTGTAATTGCACTCAGCGATCGTCTAGGACCTGGATAATACAAAATCACACTTGCTGGGACAAAATGTTCATGTAGAGAATGATCTCACGCTCACAACCATCAGAGATCCTCACGGTAGGCTCGAGCATTTTGCACAGCGACTGCGTGAGTACGATGTCCCTGGCCGTCACGTTCCGGAATGAAGATTTACCTGGCTATTTGGCTGTCAAAACCAGAGGGAGGATTTGAGGCCTCAAACTCCATGATAGGTATCAAATGCCTTCTCGTCGAACTGGTTCCCGGATGTCTGTTGTGAGCGAAGCGGCAGATTACCCTACCATGGGACGTCTCAACTGCCTTTTTGGACAGAATACGTGTCGAGAATGCGGAGGGAAACACACCACTGGGGAGTTCGGGAGCACTGTGATAAGCCGGGCAAGAGTAAACTCTGCATAATTTCCTGGAATCCCAAAAGCTTAAATGTCATTCTACCCGTAGTGCTTTGCGTCTTCAAGTGGAGGCGGATTGTCTAATGTAAAGATTTGGCAATCGAGGGGGCACCAAAACGAAAGGCTTATTTTGTAAGATTGCTCAATGTCCAGGGATAAGAAGTGAGTTGGTTGAACATATTGTGGCCTATAATCGGTGACAAAAATGAAAGGAAGTACGAAAATTATCTGAAAATTATCCTTGTTTCATATATAAGAGTGTTGTTACCAGTGGACGCCATGAGCCCATTTACGGTAACCCGCATCTGAAGTCAGTATTCAACCAATGCAAAACGCATTTGGAGTGGCTAGGGGATGTAGCTAAACTAAAGAAAGGGGGAGAGCGAGCTGTCGTGAGATACGCGGAGGTATAGAAACTGATCCGTGGGTTTACACGGAAGATTTCAGGATTTATTTCTACTTTCAGATGGGTATCAAGCACTCGGAAACAAAATCGCTAAGCGCAAACATGAACCAAACGAATAATGCTTGGCTAGGTTTAAAAGCGGTGAGTGAAAAATAAAACTGCGTTGATCCACTTAGCCACAAGAAAGTGCGATAAAACTATCAACAACAACGCGTTTCAATTGATTGGCAAATCGTTCTGCGACCGACAACACGTTCAACTTCGGTAGGGCTACGAGAGGTAGTGCAAATCCCCGGGGAAACTGAAACCTTTTGGATAACAATAGATAGAAAACGGCACGCAGGAAGGCAAAATCATTATCTATAGGCACTAATGTTAATAAGAAAATTTATCGCAATCCTGGAAAGAAAAAACGAATGGGGATGAAAAAGCTGTTTCATTAGTGGTAAGTTGAGTTCCTCGTTGCCGGACGGCTGCTGAACGTTTACTAACTTCAAGAGCGTCAAGGCTTAAAAAGAGTTTAAGTTTCCTAGTCTCAAAAGTAGCGTAATGCACTCGCAGAAGTGGTCAATAAGTCGGCAGCTGAGGCGGACCAAACGGCGACAAAATGCATATCGGTGGCAGACATGCGAGCTTTGGCGGGAGTGTGCGGTAAAAGATCCTACTACTCGGGAAAACTTTGAATACTGTCTTGCCCGGTATCCAAGCTCTTCCCTTCGAACCCATAATAAGTGAAGTTTACGCCACAAAATATGGAACCCGTTTGGGCTGTTTGTTTATTATTGTTCAACATCCCGAGAACGAACAAGTGAAACCTAACTAGTTTCCATAGTCTGTTTACCTTTCAAAAACGCTGTGCCAATGTGATATTTCATTTTGTGTCTGATGGCTTGTAGCCGCTTCGTTTACTTTTATTATTAAACAAGTTGCGACGAAGTCTGAATGACTTTCACCAAATTCTAAATTTCTATGCAGAACTTTAATTGCCATCTCAGTGAAAATGTCCGTAGAATTTGCGCGTGGCAGATTAACTTTTCAGTTTATGCTGAATGGCTAGGAGGTCAGTGGACCATAGCTTATCCTTTTCGATCCAAATATGGTTCCAACAAATCAAGCTACCCTACAATACAGTCAAAAAATGAAAGCTGGGAGAACATTGATTTAACTGTGGATTCTAGAGGGTACGAACCGTATTGAGGGTGAACGTGTGGAATTATTGAAGCATCCCAGGCCTTCCCTAAATCAAAACATCACGTCGTGGTTTTGGAAATGCGATCAGATTTTAAAAACCACGTGCATGATACCATTTATTACGTAGGTGCAGGGCATTTCATTCTAAGTTTGTTTTAAATTAACTGTAGCAACTTCAATAGGACAAAATTAAATTGAATACTTCCTGTTATGTTCCGCACTAGAACAGGCATTTCTCAAGTAGTATAGATGCAAAACTAATTTCCCGTTTGATTTGACTCTAGCTTTATGTATACCCCAGCTAGTTATGATGACAGTGCCTCTTATATAACAGCTTAGGTTTCAGTTTTAAAAGCCCAAAAGAGCCATGTGTTTGGTCGTCATATAAACGTGTGCACAATTTTATCCAAATGTCCCAAAAAAGCAGCTCAAACATCCCAATGAAATATGACTATGTAGCCAAACACAACTGTTTTTTCTCTCATGTTTTCAAAACTTCTAACAATACATATTCACGTGTACGTGCCCGTGATGTTTCTTACCCCCTTGAATACCCTACGATTCTCGTACACTACGGAAAATTGTCGCCTGAGGTGAAGAAATCAGAGACCACTAAATACAGGCCACTAGTTTCCAAAAGCCGGTAATTTGTGACCATGGCATATTTCGTGCATAACGTTCATCGTTACTATACCTGAACAGAATTTCCAAGTAGTGAACAATACAAATTTGATAGGTAACTCGCGTTCCAACGTAAATAATTTTAATGGGCCTAATGGCCCAATGATAGTTAATATCAGGTATGCACGACCTGGTTGGCTGTTATCCACTCCACCTGGACTATGAATCCATACCCACAGGGATCCCCAACCGGACCAAAAAACCTGCGATCTTATATCGGCTTTGTTCTACCTTTGTTTCCTTGGCCAGCCGAAAAAAAATCCCACTGCTCAGAGAATTGCACATCCCACCCCAATGACCTAAACTGTGACGTCCGCTGCCAAAAACCGAAATATGCCAAGCTAATGATGGCAAGGAACTGCCATACCCAGTTTTATAGCACCCCCGCAACCATTCCCTTCCTACTCTAGACCGTACCCTATCGCCCACTCGTTCTATTAACTGCAAATACGAACAGGCTCCTCACCGGGCCCCACCTGCCTGCATGATCCGTTCATCCCAAACTGCAGAAGTTGTCGTTCAAATTTAACCATTTCGGTGGATGTTTAGCCTGTGCTACATACAGTTCGCGTTCTGGCTCGCGTGTTGGCACCATCTCACTCTTCCAAGGAACTATTATGCCCGACTCCACAACAGCGACACCGGTTCATACTTCGGCTGTAGTTGCCGAAACGCCGCTTTCAACCATTATTCATTCAACCTCGCTTGTCCGCGGTCTACACTCACATGGTCCTTCAACTGATTTGAAATTACCCATGACTTTCTATTGGCCTGATTCTACCTGTGTCAGTCTCCTCGTCAAACCCAGATCAATCTGCTACGGAAATGCGTATCCCCTGTCCGATTGCGGAAAACTTGACGACCGCTACGGGGCTGTCCAGAAACCGAAGTATCAGTGCAGTGATGGCATAGCACTGCCATTCTCAGTCTCATGGCACTCCCGCAACTACTTTCTCCATAATCTTGACCGCAGCTTCTTGCCCACTCGAGCCTGTAATCGCAACCACGAACAAAATTTTCACCTCGGCCCAACCGCCTCGTTCTAAACCACTGAACATATCGTTCGGCCTTAACCAAACTAGTTTCCTGCCGCAATTTCGGTTTGCCTCTTCCACAAGTTCAGTTTGATTTACGGCGTCCGATTGTCCCTATACATTGGCACTATCTCCCCATAAAAACTGCCCTGTACACCTGACCTCCCTACAACAGTGACACCAGTGAGTCCACCCAGTTTCAAATTAAACGACATTTTTGAGACAGAACTTGCAATTTGTCTCCAGACCGCATTCTTCAATCTCCATCTATATTTTCCATTTTGTGACCCTAGCCATTTTCTCGACCGCTCAAAGTCACTCATGGCCAGCAGCGGTTTTCAGTTTTAGTTCTGGTCAGCAGGCTTCATCTTTGAACTAGTCGTACCTCATGCCCATTGTACTCTTTTTTCGGTTCCCACAACTGTGGTGACTCTTCACGTAATAAGGATGTCCGTTGTGCGGTTACCTGTCGGGTTCATGCTTTAACGAACCGATTATGCCTAAATCAAAATGTTCCCTGCCTCTATCTGCATGTTCCCTATAAGTTGGAAATAAACCTATTAGTATTAGTAATTTTATTACATCGCATCATGCCCACTGCTTGTGACGCTGCCACTTTTCCACGCAATCCCCATCACCCACAACCCTTCAGTCATGCTTTCATTCTGACTGTAACATTATGCTCATGCCTGACAGTATGCTACTCGCCACTTGAGAATAAACATTATTATAATAACATGTCGTTGCACCAGATACCGCGCAGGCCAACTACCATCCCTCCTGAGTTTATTCATTTCCAAAGAAAGACACTTCGTCGATCAGGTGATAATTAACGCTCCACTGGGACATAGTGACCATTGTGTGCTGACCTTATATTTCATCTGCTACTAAGCCAGAAATCCAGAGCCTCAAACGTGGATTCCAAAACTTCTGCCGTGCAGACTTCTCAGCAGTGCGCATCTTTGTGGAATAAGTTAAACTGCCACCAGCTTCAGTGGAAGACTTATGTAGGACCATTAACCGGGAAGTTCACGAGGCTGACGCGATGTTTGTTCCAAAAAACCTGCACGCAGTTGGATGGGTTGCAAGCTACCTAAAAGGATTCGGCGTCTTCGGGAAACTAGGTCTCAAATATTTTTCAAAAAGTTGATTACAGGGGTCCTAGAAGATGAGCGGATGCGGATGCGCTGCAAACAATAAATCTGACGATGGAACGTACGAAAACAAGCCACCATTCTAGACCTCGCCCGGAAAAACAGAAATGTGCATTTTAGGTACATGAGACATCGCCGCAGAAATAAAGCAATTGCGTTCCCTCTGAGGGACAAGAGCGGGGAACCCACGAATTACACAATAGTAGTATCTGAGGTCTATATAGAACACTAAGCAGGCCTACATTCAGCCTCAGCGTCCTCGTCACATCCAATCTTGTCAAGACGTATCTACGAGCGGCCTCTACCCGACTTGGTCTTCACGCTGCAGGACACTCGTCAACTGTGGCACAAGACCAATCAGTTCTGCGATATGCGGCCAGATGAGATCCATTCAAGGATTCCGGAGGAAACGTTGTTTACACTGGCAACTCATTTCTACCTGGTGTAACTGTGGTGACTCTTCACGTAATAAGCATGCCCGTTGTGTTGTTACCTGCCGGGTTCAGGTTGCAAAGACCCGATCATGCCTCTATCTGCATGTTCCCTATGAGTTGGGAAATAAACCTATTAGTATTATTAATTTTATTACATCGCATAATGCCCACTGCTTGTGACGCTGCCACTTTTCCACGCAATCCCTTTTGCCCACAACCCCCTCGGTCATGCTTATATTCTAAATGTAAGATTGTTATCATGCCTGAAGGTATGCCACCCACTAGTTGGGAATACACATTATTATTATTATTCTATGAATATATCGGGCACTAAGGGCACTATTAGATTGTAGTCAATAATATATTATCATATAACTAGTTGAACGTATTCTTCAAACGATTCGCCTGAGAACTCCTAGATTGTGGGTTAAAGTGATATGAATATATATTCCATGAATCCAATTGAAATATCAAAACACAAAAACCGTTTGACATATGGCTTTTTGAAACATCTTCAAGGCCATCGTGTGATCCAGTGTTGCATAATCACGATTTTTACAAAATCGTATATTGTGGGTGATATTATTCCTCATGCAAACTAAGTGTAATCGTTCTTTGATCGTCGTCTGTTCTATCGTGTGTAAGGAAGCACCAGTTTAGCTTATTTACCACAGATCCCGCCATAGAGCACGGTGAACCGTTGTGCTCAATGTAGAGAGACGCCAAAAATTTCACACCGCAGCTTAATCGATTGTATTCAATTTGGATTTCAAAGATTTGCCAATTAATCTACAAATATGACCAGATATCAAGTGGTTGAAACTTGCTTCCTTTTTTGGCATGGAACAAATATGATACCTCAACAATTTCAGTATGGATGAAACACATTTTCAAAGCACAATTTTGGCTACAAGAGCGGACGAACAAAGTAGGTGGGAGGTATATATACTTCAAAAAGCTACGGGAACATTTTCATATGTTGGCTGATAGTGAAGTGTAAGCTGGTTTCCTGCAGGATGGTTAAACTTCCTAAACTATTTCAGTGGATGGTCTTACATTGCAATCATGCATATACCGAGGAACACAAAGTTCCAGGGAAAGCCGGTCGAAACTAAAAGGTGACAATTTCTGTTGGGGAGAACAAAATATACCAGTGTTCATTAGCAGCCGCGTAAAATGAATACAATGGAATGCTCGCTTCAAGTAACGTCATAATGGCAGGCAGCTATTATTACAATTAATATCATACGTATATGACAAACCCCAATTTTGCAGTACTGAACGCAAAATTTCATGTCCGGATTGTGATAAAGGTTCAAGTTTTATATTTTAATCCACACCTAGTAAACAGTCTTCTCAGTGGTGCACGATGGCCCACTGACACTCGCCATTTCCAGTTAACCAGCATTTCCGATGTTTTGAAATATACGACATCAAGATCTTCCTAATCCAATTCCACTTATGTTTCACAAGATATTTTGGAATGCGCGGGTTTACTCTTTTATACATTCGTGGCTATATGAACATTGAAATCATTTTCTGCTATTTGAAATAAATATGAATCTTTATAATCGCAGTTCTACTGGAACAATATGATTTACTAACAACACAACCAAGATTTTTTTGGTAAATTTATGGCGAAATCTCTAGAGAAAACTTTATTCATTTGCAGCCAACATCTGAGTGGATCTCAAAAACTGACGGCATGTTTTGGATGGCAGGTCTAAAACCTACACCCGTCATTTTGTTTGTACGGCCGACCATACTAAGGATGCACCTGCAAACACAGCGTCATACGTTAGATCTTGCCAGCTGTACCTGCTCTAGTGCGCTTAGTTCTGCAGTCTGACTAGTCTCAGGTGTTTTATATGTGGTGACATATTTATCATCCGGCAATAAGGTACAGCCCAAATGTTTATCGCAAGCTTTCCACGGAGTGCATAGTTGCAAATAGTTTGTGTAGGTCTTAAGAGAGCACCCGGGAAACAATTGAAAACGCTAACTGTGTTTATGTTTGGTAGTACTGTTTCACAAAATTAACCTTTATGTTAACGTCAGGAATATTTTGAAGCACAGTTGGTTTCAGTGCTTTATGCGTAGTTGTTTCAGCTAAACATTATTCCACCTTTAAAATTGTCAAGTGAATGAGAAAACCAACGCACGATCCGCGATTATAAACAACCAATGCACTGCGTTATTTGGTGCGGTCTAACACAATGATTTACCGATATTTTATTGACTGCACTTGCTTGATCTAGGTATCGTTCATGCAACCTGATTACGCGGAAGCACAGTGTGCCTAAACTCATTCTACAAGCCTAGTGTAGTGTCCCACCTTATTTCGGCAAATGTAAAGCAAATCTTGCAACGACAGCAATGAGTGCCATTAAACTTCCAATTCCACCTTGAGCCAGAGCCAGAGAGAACGTTATCTATCAACGCGCTAGTCATAAATTGCTCTCTAAGTTTGATGCTTAGATGAAACTTGACACGGAAGGGTCAACACTTCGTCCACACTGATCGGTTATCAGCCGCCTAGCCCACCAACACTTGAAGTCGCGCTAAGTTATACACCAACTTACATTAAACTGAAACCTAAAATTAATACCAGGAACAAGGGTCATCTGGTTCCGTTCAGTTGTGCAAAGCGATAAGTACTCCAGTCACATTTGCACAGTAATTATTTATCTTGGTAATCCTCAAAATTTGTAGCACGTTAAATTCAGTTTACCACCATCGT
>SJOL01010001.1:348015-464864 GCA_004794785.1 Opisthorchis felineus
GGGTTGCTATATATGTGAGTTTGCTATGATGAACGATTGGCAAATCTGAAGGAGAGAGCCAACAGATGCGAGGTACTAAGGAAGAAACAGAGCGGTATCGTAAGATATCGAAAAATGCTAGATTGGCGAATTGTCCTGCGTTTGCGCCGTTGTTAGATGAGCGCTTTTATGTTATCAACTGTAAAAAAGGATACCAAAAAAGTACTCCCAGGCACTGAGACGATGACTTGTTATCTCAGCGCTAGAAGTATGGGATTGAAACGGATATAAGGCAAAGAAATTCACCTGCAGCACATTTGACAAATTTCCTGATCTGTGTTGCACAAGTCATGCCTAGTAATTGCGGGCACTACTTGGTTACTTTTTTGTGCCATGTCTTAATCACTCCTGAACCACATAAATATGCCTAACACCTATCTGCACCATGAAACGAAGCCATCCACTTCCGTCGCGTCAGGCTGACAGAGAGATGGTGACGCGGAAAGCACCTCCGCCCCTATGTTCTCAGGTCCTAGTCGCTATGGCTAACGTAGTATACAAATAGCTTTGTTGGATAATGATGCGTCGCAAACGTAGCCTTGTGTGGCATTAGTAACTGGGGTTGGGAAGTAGCAGACGTATCTTCATGTGACAGAGCAATACAAATAACGAATGCCTTCCATCATAATTCAGCCGCTAATCTAATTCGGATCCCGCATAAACATCAGGCTCCAGAAAACTCACCCGAATTCCTACAGGCAAAACATATGCTGCTTATATTATCATGTGATATTCTCAATACTAACTATAAAGCAAGGTTGGCGCCACAACCAATGTAACGGTGTTTAACACTGATGAAGCTTGTCCGGCATTAAAATTCTGTCCTCGTGTTTGATGGAATTTGAAATTCACTACGGGATCCACGAAACTACTGATGCGCCGATCCGTGGCTACTTTTCCTCAATTCGCACAGCTGTATGAATCCATCTATTGTTACATATTTCGGATCTCTTTGAGCACATTTCTACGTGGATTTATACCAACCTACAAATCTTCAGGTTCGGGATCTTGTCTCCATAACGTAAATGCCAATAATGGAGCCTACCGAGTTTCTTGACTTGTAATAACATCATATGCAACGTTTGGTTATTGGATCATATGATTTCGGCCATGTAGCCTGCCTGCGTTCGATACCAAGGCGCGCAAATTTTCTACCCGTTTGTGCGGCTGTATCTATGGGACTTTAACTTTGCTCACATTATTTATTATAAACAAATCAAGTCGGCTCTTTAAGGCTCCTCTAGTTCAGCAACCTTGCCAAGCGGTCTGGAAATATAAACACAGTGTTTACTGCTGTCTCGCAAAAGCTATGCACCTAAAAATAAAACAGGCAGACGGAGTGGTGTTCGGTCGGAGTACGATAGAAAGCCTAGTTTACCAAGCGTTCGTTTGAACCAATCTTTCAGTATGTGAGAGTTTGCTAAAGCCGCCTGGAAGCTGCTGCGGAACTGCCAAGAGCGTTTTGAGTAATCTCACCAAATTATGATGCGCTGATAGTTCCAATCAATTTAAATCGTATTTTTTTCTTGATAAATCACTGAGAGTGAATTTTGTGCCCACGAAACAACCTGGGCACACTCACTGCTTCCAAGAAATTGACTTTGTTTCAGAACCCTTCGCCGTAAGCCTTGGATGTCATTTCTTTGGCTGTATTGTTAGGTAGTTTGAATTGTTGGAACCACATTGGCATCGACGAACATTTATTTTATACGGTCCCTTAGTTGGACACTTTGCCGTCGGCCACATTGAAATCAACGGGGATTCTCGAAGAGGAAACATTCGGGTAACCTCGATAAAAGTCACTTGCCTGGACTAACAGAGTGCCGTCATGCATACAGAAACGACAAGCATGCTTGACACAAGTGGTAGCATGACTGGCTACCGAAATAATCAATGTTCCTGTACCCGGCCATCCAATAATGATAAGCGTTTGATTTATTAGTGTTGCAAATAGTATCTGCACAGGCTGCAAAAAACATGCTGATATTGAAAAGGACGAGACAATGTAGTTACACTTACCAAAGAAAGGGGTAGTATTTCAATAAAGCACAGAATAAACGAGGCTGAATATTATCCGTGCAAGCTTATTGTGAGAGCACTGCGTGGATATCGATCATAACTTGACGGATTGTAATTGCACTCAGCGATCGTCTAGGACCTGGATAATACAAAATCACACTTGCTGGGACAAAATGTTCATGTAGAGAATGATCTCACGCTCACAACCATCAGAGATCCTCACGGTAGGCTCGAGCATTTTGCACAGCGACTGCGTGAGTACGATGTCCCTGGCCGTCACGTTCCGGAATGAAGATTTACCTGGCTATTTGGCTGTCAAAACCAGAGGGAGGATTTGAGGCCTCAAACTCCATGATAGGTATCAAATGCCTTCTCGTCGAACTGGTTCCCGGATGTCTGTTGTGAGCGTAGCGGCAGATTACCCTACCATGGGACGTCTCAACTGCCTTTTTGGACAGAATACGTGTCGAGAATGCGGAGGGAAACACACCACTGGGGAGTTCGGGAGCACTGTGATGAGCCGGGCAAGAGTAAACTCTGCATAATTTCCTGGAATCCCAAAAGCTTAAATGTCATTCTACCCGTAGTGCTTTGCGTCTTCAAGTGGAGGCGGATTGTCTAATGTAAAGATTTGGCAATCGAGGGGGCACCAAAACGAAAGGCTTATTTTGTAAGATTGCTCAATGTCCAGGGATAAGAAGTGAGTTGGTTGAACATATTGTGGCCTATAATCGGTGACAAAAATGAAAGGAAGTACGAAAATTATCTGAAAATTATCCTTGTTTCATATATAAGAGTGTTGTTACCAGTGGACGCCATGAGCCCATTTACGGTAACCCGCATCTGAAGTCAGTATTCAACCAATGCAAAACGCATTTGGAGTGGCTAGGGGATGTAGCTAAACTAAAGAAAGGGGGAGAGCGAGCTGTCGTGAGATACGCGGAGGTATAGAAACTGATCCGTGGGTTTACACGGAAGATTTCAGGATTTATTTCTACTTTCAGATGGGTATCAAGCACTCGGAAACAAAATCGCTAAGCGCAAACATGAACCAAACGAATAATGCTTGGCTAGGTTTAAAAGCGGTGAGTGAAAAATAAAACTGCGTTGATCCACTTAGCCACAAGAAAGTGCGATAAAACTATCAACAACAACGCGTTTCAATTGATTGGCAAATCGTTCTGCGACCGACAACACGTTCAACTTCGGTAGGGCTACGAGAGGTAGTGCAAATCCCCGGGGAAACTGAAACCTTTTGGATAACAATAGATAGAAAACGGCACGCAGGAAGGCAAAATCATTATCTATAGGCACTAATGTTAATAAGAAAATTTATCGCAATCCTGGAAAGAAAAAACGAATGGGGATGAAAAAGCTGTTTCATTAGTGGTAAGTTGAGTTCCTCGTTGCCGGACGGCTGCTGAACGTTTACTAACTTCAAGAGCGTCAAGGCTTAAAAAGAGTTTAAGTTTCCTAGTCTCAAAAGTAGCGTAATGCACTCGCAGAAGTGGTCAATAAGTCGGCAGCTGAGGCGGACCAAACGGCGACAAAATGCATATCGGTGGCAGACATGCGAGCTTTGGCGGGAGTGTGCGGTAAAAGATCCTACTACTCGGGAAAACTTTGAATACTGTCTTGCCCGGTATCCAAGCTCTTCCCTTCGAACCCATAATAAGTGAAGTTTACGCCACAAAATATGGAACCCGTTTGGGCTGTTTGTTTATTATTGTTCAACATCCCGAGAACGAACAAGTGAAACCTAACTAGTTTCCATAGTCTGTTTACCTTTCAAAAACGCTGTGCCAATGTGATATTTCATTTTGTGTCTGATGGCTTGTAGCCGCTTCGTTTACTTTTATTATTAAACAAGTTGCGACGAAGTCTGAATGACTTTCACCAAATTCTAAATTTCTATGCAGAACTTTAATTGCCATCTCAGTGAAAATGTCCGTAGAATTTGCGCGTGGCAGATTAACTTTTCAGTTTATGCTGAATGGCTAGGAGGTCAGTGGACCATAGCTTATCCTTTTCGATCCAAATATGGTTCCAACAAATCAAGCTACCCTACAATACAGTCAAAAAATGAAAGCTGGGAGAACATTGATTTAACTGTGGATTCTAGAGGGTACGAACCGTATTGAGGGTGAACGTGTGGAATTATTGAAGCATCCCAGGCCTTCCCTAAATCAAAACATCACGTCGTGGTTTTGGAAATGCGATCAGATTTTAAAAACCACGTGCATGATACCATTTATTACGTAGGTGCAGGGCATTTCATTCTAAGTTTGTTTTAAATTAACTGTAGCAACTTCAATAGGACAAAATTAAATTGAATACTTCCTGTTATGTTCCGCACTAGAACAGGCATTTCTCAAGTAGTATAGATGCAAAACTAATTTCCCGTTTGATTTGACTCTAGCTTTATGTATACCCCAGCTAGTTATGATGACAGTGCCTCTTATATAACAGCTTAGGTTTCAGTTTTAAAAGCCCAAAAGAGCCATGTGTTTGGTCGTCATATAAACGTGTGCACAATTTTATCCAAATGTCCCAAAAAAGCAGCTCAAACATCCCAATGAAATATGACTATGTAGCCAAACACAACTGTTTTTTCTCTCATGTTTTCAAAACTTCTAACAATACATATTCACGTGTACGTGCCCGTGATGTTTCTTACCCCCTTGAATACCCTACGATTCTCGTACACTACGGAAAATTGTCGCCTGAGGTGAAGAAATCAGAGACCACTAAATACAGGCCACTAGTTTCCAAAAGCCGGTAATTTGTGACCATGGCATATTTCGTGCATAACGTTCATCGTTACTATACCTGAACAGAATTTCCAAGTAGTGAACAATACAAATTTGATAGGTAACTCGCGTTCCAACGTAAATAATTTTAATGGGCCTAATGGCCCAATGATAGTTAATATCAGGTATGCACGACCTGGTTGGCTGTTATCCACTCCACCTGGACTATGAATCCATACCCACAGGGATCCCCAACCGGACCAAAAAACCTGCGATCTTATATCGGCTTTGTTCTACCTTTGTTTCCTTGGCCAGCCGAAAAAAAATCCCACTGCTCAGAGAATTGCACATCCCACCCCAATGACCTAAACTGTGACGTCCGCTGCCAAAAACCGAAATATGCCAAGCTAATGATGGCAAGGAACTGCCATACCCAGTTTTATAGCACCCCCGCAACCATTCCCTTCCTACTCTAGACCGTACCCTATCGCCCACTCGTTCTATTAACTGCAAATACGAACAGGCTCCTCACCGGGCCCCACCTGCCTGCATGATCCGTTCATCCCAAACTGCAGAAGTTGTCGTTCAAATTTAACCATTTCGGTGGATGTTTAGCCTGTGCTACATACAGTTCGCGTTCTGGCTCGCGTGTTGGCACCATCTCACTCTTCCAAGGAACTATTATGCCCGACTCCACAACAGCGACACCGGTTCATACTTCGGCTGTAGTTGCCGAAACGCCGCTTTCAACCATTATTCATTCAACCTCGCTTGTCCGCGGTCTACACTCACATGGTCCTTCAACTGATTTGAAATTACCCATGACTTTCTATTGGCCTGATTCTACCTGTGTCAGTCTCCTCGTCAAACCCAGATCAATCTGCTACGGAAATGCGTATCCCCTGTCCGATTGCGGAAAACTTGACGACCGCTACGGGGCTGTCCAGAAACCGAAGTATCAGTGCAGTGATGGCATAGCACTGCCATTCTCAGTCTCATGGCACTCCCGCAACTACTTTCTCCATAATCTTGACCGCAGCTTCTCGCCCACTCGAGCCTGTAATCGCAACCACGAACAAAATTTTCACCTCGGCCCAACCGCCTCGTTCTAAACCACTGAACATATCGTTCGGCCTTAACCAAACTAGTTTCCTGCCGCAATTTCGGTTTGCCTCTTCCACAAGTTCAGTTTGATTTACGGCGTCCGATTGTCCCTATACATTGGCACTATCTCCCCATGAAAACTGCCCTGTACACCTGACCTCCCTACAACAGTGACACCAGTGAGTCCACCTAGTTTCAAATTAAACGACATTTTTGAGACAGAACTTGCAATTTGTCTCCAGACCGCATTCTTCAATCTCCATCTATATTTTCCATTTTGTGACCCTAGCCATTTTCTCGACCGCTCAAAGTCACTCATGGCCAGCAGTGGTTTTCAGTTTTAGTTCTGGTCAGCAGGCTTCATCTTTGAACTAGTCGTACCTCATGCCCATTGTACTCTTTTTTCGGTTCCCACAACTGTGGTGACTCTTCACGTAATAAGGATGTCCGTTGTGCTGTTACCTGTCGGGTTCATGCTTTAACGAAATGTTCCCTGCCTCTATCTGCATGTTCCCTATAAGTTGGAAATAAACCTATTAGTATTAGTAATTTTATTACATCGCATCATGCCCACTGCTTGTGACGCTGCCACTTTTCCACGCAATCCCCATCACCCACAACCCTTCAGTCATGCTTTCATTCTGACTGTAACATTATGCTCACGCCTGACAGTATGCTACTCGCCACTTGAGAATAAACATTATTATAATAACATGTCGTTGCACCAGATACCGCGCAGGCCAACTACCATCCCTCCTGAGTTTATTCATTTCCAAAGAAAGACACTTCGTCGATCAGGTGATAATTAACGCTCCACTGGGACATAGTGACCATTGTGTGCTGACCTTATATTTCATCTGCTACTAAGCCAGAAATCCAGAGCCTCAAACGTGGATTCCAAAACTTCTGCCGTGCAGACTTCTCAGCAGTGCGCATCTTTGTGGAATAAGTTAAACTGCCACCAGCTTCAGTGGAAGACTTATGTAGGACCATTAACCGGGAAGTTCACGAGGCTGACGCGATGTTTGTTCCAAAAAACCTGCACGCAGTTGGATGGGTTGCAAGCTACCTAAAAGGATTCGGCGTCTTCGGGAAACTAGGTCTCAAATATTTTTCAAAAAGTTGATTACAGGGGTCCTAGAAGATGAGCGGATGCGGATGCGCTGCAAACAATAAATCTGACGATGGAACGTACGAAAACAAGCCACCATTCTAGACCTCGCCCGGAAAAACAGAAATGTGCATTTTAGGTACATGAGACATCGCCGCAGAAATAAAGCAATTGCGTTCCCTCTGAGGGACAAGAGCGGGGAACCCACGAATTACACAATAGTAGTATCTGAGGTCTATATAGAACACTAAGCAGGCCTACATTCAGCCTCAGCGTCCTCGTCACATCCAATCTTGTCAAGACGTATCTACGAGCGGCCTCTACCCGACTTGGTCTTCACGCTGCAGGACACTCGTCAACTGTGGCACAAGACCAATCAGTTCTGCGATATGCGGCCAGATGAGATCCATTCAAGGATTCCGGAGGAAACGTTGTTTACACTGGCAACTCATTTCTACCTGGTGTAACTGTGGTGACTCTTCACGTAATAAGCATGCCCGTTGTGTTGTTACCTGCCGGGTTCAGGTTGCAAAGACCCGATCATGCCTCTATCTGCATGTTCCCTATGAGTTGGGAAATAAACCTATTAGTATTATTAATTTTATTACATCGCATAATGCCCACTGCTTGTGACGCTGCCACTTTTCCACGCAATCCCTTTTGCCCACAACCCCCTCGGTCATGCTTATATTATAAATGTAAGATTGTTATCATGCCTGAAGGTATGCCACCCACTAGTTGGGAATACACATTATTATTATTAATCTATGAATATATCGGGCACTAAGGGCACTATTAGATTGTAGTCAATAATATATTATCATATAACTAGTTGAACGTATTCTTCCAACGATTCGCCTGAGGACTCCTAGATTGTGGGTTAAAGTGATATGAATATATATTCCATGAATCCAATTGAAATATCAAAACATAAAAACCGTTTAACATATGGCTTTTTGAAACATCTTCAAGGCCATCGTGTGATCCAGTGTTGCATAATCACGATTTTTACAAAATCGTATATTGTGGGTGATATTATTCCTCATGCAAACTAAGTGTAATCGTTCTTTGATCGTCGTCTGTTCTATCGTGTGTAAGGAAGCACCAGTTTAGCTTATTTACCACAGATCCCGCCATAGAGCACGGTGAACCGTTGTGCTCAATGTAGAGAGACGCCAAAAATTTCACACCGCAGCTTAATCGATTGTATTCAATTTGGATTTCAAAGATTTGGCAATTAATCTACAAATATGACCAGATATCAAGTGGTTGAAACTTGCTTCCTTTTTTGGCATGGAACAAATATGATACCTCAACAATTTCAGTATGGATGAAACACATTTTCAAAGCACAATTTTGGCTACAAGAGCGGACGAACAAAGTAGGTGGGAGGTATATATACTTCAAAAAGCTACGGGAACATTTTCATATGTTGGCTGATAGTGAAGTGTAAGCTGGTTTCCTGCAGGATGGTTAAACTTCCTAAACTTTTTCAGTGGATGGTCTTACATTGCAATCATGCATATACCGAGGAACACAAAGTTCCAGGGAAAGCCGGTCGAAACTAAAAGGTGACAATTTCTGTTGGGGAGAACAAAATATACCAGTGTTCATTAGCAGCCGCGTAAAATGAATACAATGGAATGCTCGCTTCAAGTAACGTCATAATGGCAGGCAGCTATTATTACAATTAATATCATACGTATATGACAAACCCAAATTTTGCAGTACTGAACGCAAAATTTCATGTCCGGATTGTGATAAAGGTTCAAGTTTTATATTTTAATCCACACCTAGTAAACAGTCTTCTCAGTGGTGCACGATGGCCCACTGACACTCGCCATTTCCAGTTAACCAGCATTTCCGATGTTTTGAAATATACGACATCAAGATCTTCCTAATCCAATTCCACTTATGTTTCACAAGATATTTTGGAATGCGCGGGTTTACTCTTTTATACATTCGTGGCTATATGAACATTGAAATCATTTTCTGCTATTTGAAATAAATATGAATCTTTATAATCGCAGTTCTACTGGAACAATATGATTTACTAACAACACAACCAAGATTTTTTTGGTAAATTTATGGCGAAATCTCTAGAGAAAACTTTATTCATTTGCAGCCAACATCTGAGTGGATCTCAAAAACTGACGGCATGTTTTGGATGGCAGGTCTAAAACCTACACCCGTCATTTTGTTTGTACGGCCGACCATACTAAGGATGCACCTGCAAACACAGCGTCATACGTTAGATCTTGCCAGCTGTACCTGCTCTAGTGCGCTTAGTTCTGCAGTCTGACTAGTCTCAGGTGTTTTATATGTGGTGACATATTTATCATCCGGCAATAATGTACAGCCCAAATGTTTATCGCAAGCTTTCCACGGAGTGCATAGTTGCAAATAGTTTGTGTAGGTCTTAAAAGAGCACCCGGGAAACAATTGAAAACGCTAACTGTGTTTATGTTTGGTAGTACTGTTTCACAAAATTAACCTTTATGTTAACGTCAGGAATATTTTGAAGCACAGTTGGTTTCAGTGCTTTATGCGTAGTTGTTTCAGCTAAACATTATTCCACCTTTAAAATTGTCAAGTGAATGAGAAAACCAACGCACGATCCGCGATTATAAACAACCAATGCACTGCGTTATTTGGTGCGGTCTAACACAATGATTTACCGATATTTTATTGACTGCACTTGCTTGATCTAGGTATCGTTCATGCAACCTGATTACGCGGAAGCACTGTGTGCCTAAACTCATTCTGCAAGCCTAGTGTAGTGTCCCACCTTATTTCGGCAAATGTAAAGCAAATCTTGCAACGACAGCACTGAGTGCCATTAAACTTCCAATTCCACCTTGAGCCAGAGCCAGAGAGAACGTTATCTATCAACGCGCTAGTCATAAATTGCTCTCTAAGTTTGATGCTTAGATGAAACTTGACACGGAAGGGTCAACACTTCGTCCACACTGATCGGTTATCAGCCGCCTAGCCCACCAACACTTGAAGTCGCGCTAAGTTATACACCAACTTACATTAAACTGAAACCTAAAATTAATACCAGGAACAAGGGTCATCTGGTTCCGTTCAGTTGTGCAAAGCGATAAGTACTCCAGTCACATTTGCACAGTAATTATTTATCTTGGTAATCCTCAAAATTTGTAGCACGTTAAATTCAGTTTACCACCATCGTATCCAATGCATAGTATATAAAGAAAGCAGAGAGTTTACGTGTAATGGCTGAAGAATAAAACAAAAATGCATCTATGCTGGTGATAACAAAGGATTCATCCTTGTTTTGTATTTGCAAATCCGCCTATTTCCGTGAAGTGGATATTGTTTGGAGTTGGCTGTCAAATTCTTATTTACTTCAGCTTTGCGCAAAAGATACAGCGTATAAGATTCATAGCCCTGGTGCCACCAAACGGTCCAGTATAACGTGATATAATTAGGTAACATTTGTTCACGTGATTGCTCGTATGGATTCGCAGTTGCAAACATTTATGTTGTAATTCATACGGAGAGGGCATGTATATATATGGGACGGACGCTTCTGGAACTACAATGTACTGATTTACGTCTGTTTTGATGAACGGTCTTTCGCGTTCCAGCCGCATGCTAATTAAGTAGTGAATCTAGAGGACCAAAATTTATAGTGGTGAATTGGCAATCTTCATTTGTTATTGAAAATCTTCACATTTCCCTTGTGGTAGTGAAAAAAACTTTTCCGCAGCGACCATGTATCTCTCGACACAATTATCCTAGAGGATTACCGGCGTGTTTCTTGTTTTGCATTCACGTTTGATAATGAAATGAACCTTCTGTTTTAGGGTCAAACATGAGCTTCTGCAAAAAAATGTAAGTAGCTTCCTCTGCAAAATCCTTAAGATCTCTCTGTTGATACGGTTAGTTCTTCTGTGACTCATGGCGAAAAATTCCTGAATTATCATTGCTTTCTCAAATGTGGTATAGTTTTTATACAAGACCCAAAGGCATGTAGCCAAATATTTATCCCGATTGTCTGACCAGGGTTTGTGTAGTAGTGCCTTCAACCTCAACGGTTTTCAGTTTAATTGCAAGCAACCATGTTGTGGTGATGATCGGCCACATGCATGACCAGAATTTCACAGTTTACAGGTGCTGTTGTGATTCTGACGTTGCGGTGAATGTGCCGCTACTTCGTGGTTGCTGGCAAGCAAATTTGATGAGGTCAGCACAATATGCGTGCTCGTAACAATTGGGAGGCAAACTCAGAACATTGAATAACTTCTCGCTTTACACAGTGAAACATTACAGCTGCATGTCTTGCTTTTACGCAAAACGTTTTTTGCAGAATGCAGCAGACTTTACGTCGAGGATTCCTAGAGATGGCCGGCGAATGGGTGCCGGCATTTCAACGGAAGTAATCAGGAAGAACCTGACGTCTAACAATGGATAATGAGATTGCGCCCCTTAGTTTGTCGCCAAAAATTAGGATTTATTGGTTAGGTTTTTGTCAGAATTCCAACCCAAAATACTGTTTACTTCTATGCATTGATCAACAGTTTACAATAGTAATCCGCTGTGCACTGCACTTATGTCCACAGCGGTGGGATAAATGGGTTCTCTCCTGTAGAAATGCGGATCGGTAGAATGAAGGTATGTTACTTCCGGGAAATTTAAAATAGTTTAATAAGTGAGCATGCTATGAGCTGCCATAAATACGCTTAACGTAATAGGTAATTTCTTCGCTTACTGATGAGAATATTTGCCATCCCACTGGCATTCACAAAGCAATCCCCAACTCTCGGAAAGTTAATGTAGAGAAGTTCCGGGAGGTATTCACCTATGTTATCGATTGGAAATAGTTTGTCCATAAACGTGAGACATTACATGGGTTGGCTTCATTTCATATGCACACCTCGACCACAAATGCCGTTTTAAAAATTGTACAATTCCAAATCAATCGGACTCGAAAGCGGACAACTCCGCATATTCAATGGCGGAAACGGCAATCAAATCGTTGGTAAAGATCATGTATTACGAAGGGTGAGAAAGATTTGACTATAAACATTATGTCGCCGTGCGTCTTCCGCCGAACGTTCTATTGAACAAGCGGTCAAATAGTTCAAGCTAGGTTTATCTCTCTTTCTGACTAACTATGATTTTGTTATCGTCTATACAGGCAACCTGCCAAATATTACGAGCTTGGCAAGCAGGCTCTAATGTAACGTAAATCTGCGAAAGAACTGTTTCATGCTTACTGAGTATTACCATAAGTTTTACATCCGTTATTTTTTATCTAACAAATGGTTCAAGCATTAGTTTTTTCGTAGAAATTCAGGCTTGTTTTTATTTAGGTCCCTCGGGCTACGCAAGATGTGCTGTTTATAAAGGCTCAGGATAAACGCTTACAAACGTTACTCGCCATCCAAGAAGAAAAAGCCCAGTTAAATGTGGTTGCTTGGGTATTCTATGATTAAAAATTATGGTGAATAAGGTTAACCTGTTTTTTTCTTTTTACTTATGGCGTACGCGTAGCAGAAAGTAGGAAGGAAGTGAAATTAGAGCTATTACATTTGTGATTAATACTGATAAGCTCACATACCAACAAAAGCTGATGAAATAAGAAAACTCAAGAGCTCGAGATGAGTGAAGTTGGTGTGGGAGCGAACCGAATAAATAATAATTTGTTTAAAAATTACGCGACGTACTACTGACGACTGGTGTCAAAAATATTTTACAGAACCGGACGTTCAGATTCTAACATCGGAGTGGACACACAGAACCTTTTCTACCAGAAAGTGAGGACAATTGTCAAACCGGCAGTAATGCGGCAGAAATACTAAAAATCCGCTTACAACAAAATGAGTAACCATTTCGTGGGAACCAAGCATCTTTTGAGCAATTTCCATGAGAAGTACTGATATGCGTGTTGCTTGACCGTCATCATCAAGAAGGTTACTGGGTCGTTGTTCGAACCAATCGCATGGGTCAAGCAAGAACACATTGGGATAATCAGACTCGCAAATTTCGATGCTTCTCCCTAGCGCCGGTCAAGAGTTTGTACCACGCCAAAGTTCTGGTCATTTTAAATCCACAACTTCCAAATAGTGTCAAAAGTTCTTGGAAATTGGGATATTATTGTTCGCTTACTTACAAACCACACTTGGCTTTAACACTATTGATAACATTCTCAACATCATTTGTTTGGCATCCTCATCCAGCACCAGGCAGCATTCCATTCTTGGGTCCACAGGTCTGATACTCGTTAGAGAACAAAATAGCCACATTTTTTTCTCAATTTTTAACGTTAGGTGACTTCAGTTATAGGAACAAAACTAAAACGAACTTTTCCGAATCCTACCTACGTTCACCTTTACTCGCATGATGTGCATCCCGCTATTAAAAAGATGTGTGATATCCAACTCTGTCTAGCTGTGAGTTGATCATACCGATGAAGGTGGAGTTCAAGGCTTGCCATTACAGATTGATTTTACTATCAGCGAACAAACTACAAAACACGAGCACGAAATAGCACTACAATTGCCAGTTGGAAAAATGCCACGTGAACCCAAACCTAGAAGATGACGATTTTTGTAGATTTTCCCCAGCCAACATCGGACGGAATTAGGAAAAAGTAAATCGTCAACAAGAGAAAAGTGGTTTGACTCTGCTGTACAAACGGCACAATGATTTGAGATCCTGAAGCACATTTGCGCCACTAACTTTTCACCCGTTACGCAGTACCGAAATTGTCCAAACCAAAAATGTTAAAAATAAACAAGTTGAGAAATATGTGCATGTAAGGCTTTAGAATCGATCGTCTTTCAGAACAACTTCGCCTTCAGGCCATCCAGGTGAATGTGGCCCCCAAATTTGTGCAAGCCACCTAATTGAACGCAATAGTGTTGTGGACTCTAATGGAGTGCATAAGTTGACCGGAAATTCACCGATACAACCTCGCAACTTTGATGCATCACTGCAATTTGCCAATCCAAACCTAATCTCCAGACCTGACGGTCTACCAGCTTTGAAGCTTACCAAGTTAGTTGAATCATACCAGCAAATTTTGTGTATAATTTCACGTGACAGGAAGATGGAATAGAGCCACATGTCAAAATGGACCTGTGTCTGATGAAAGGCTTGTGGCTACGGAGTACACTTTGGGATTTGGTAACACGCAAGATAACGGTCGGATTTATTGGTAAACTGGTGTATAGCTTCGTTATTAGCTCTCTTGTTCAATGATTTGTTGCTGCATACATTTCTGAGTTTCCTTGGTGGCACTATAGAGTGTCCGACCCATTTATCGCAATTGCTATTGTACAGTGTATCAACGACATGGTGGGGATAGTACAATATTTATTTATGTTTTGTCTGCAAAGATATTGTACAATCAGCGGGTTAGAAAGTGTGGCTGTGAATCTGACTACCTATGGATGTTCACAAGAAGGATGTTTGCAGCGGCTTTGGGCGACGCAGGACCAAATAAAAGAATCCACGTGGTCCAACGTTAGAGCACCAATCTGGTGAGCTCAGTGAAGTTACCCGACTAACCCTCTGGAACAGGAAGGATAGCCCTTTGAATTCCTTTCAGGTGTCTAAATAAGGACGCTGGACAGGTGAGGAGTTGAAACAAGCTCCTGTACCACTCGTTAGGCCCGGCGAGTTTTGCGTAAACGTTTTGTCACGAATCCCGTTGAAAACGTCGTTGTTGCGTAGTAGTTTATCTATGCCTTGTCATGTAAAATTGCACCGTCGTGTAAGATAAGTCAAAGCTCCAACATCAAGACACTGGAAGCGACGGTGATCAGAATAAATCGTAACGGAAGAACTAATAGATCGATGCTTTATGCGAGATTCGCATAGATAGGAATGAGATTCTGAGATAGATCCCATACACGAATTTTGAGCAAAATACACGTTAGGAATCAATTTGATACAGTACAGCCAAAGGTCTCAGAATAAACAAGGCAAGAACTTCCGGCAACCCTAGGTGAAAAAAACTGTGAGTCCCAGCGGAACAATCGACTGCAACTACTGGGAAAGAATCTGAATACATCGGCCACCCATGTTGGTTTATCTAGTCAAGCAGGTAAATCCATGGACAGTTTTCTTACCACCATTCAAGTGAATGACTGAAAAAGGCTAGGTGAGGACTCAACATTTTGTTCTCAATTTTGTATCCCGAATAACGTGAAACACCTGACAGACCTGACGACATAAACTGGGAACGTAACAAGACAAACACAGAGCCTATTACTCACCGACGACTTATTTGAAGCTTTTAGTCCGAATTGCACCCGTGTCACCAACACGACTCTGTTCATCAGAAAAACAAAATCTAAGCCCTTCAAAAGCGCCTTGAAGGAGAAAAAAATTGTATATCCAACTGAAAAACGTCCGGTTATTGCACCTGTCAGTATGAATGGTGGATAAGGACCCGGCAAAACTTTAGAATATAAATCTTTATTATAAGTTTATTCTTTGACCACAGCCTTTTGTAAACTCGCCACACTTTGCCCAAAATCTGATGGAATGTATGCACCTTCCAGCGCCTTAGATGACTACCATTCCCCAACCATATGAAAGCAATATGATTACCATATTGCAGTCCACCCGTAACGAAGCTGACTAACATTGTAGGCTGCAGTTTAGTGCCATGATCCGGCAAGCTTGGTACCAAGGAGCAGCATTTTACGGTTCCTCAAAACAACATTTTGGAAATCACAAACAACATATGGAAGTACTTGGGAACAATATATCACACGTTCAGGCAACATTCATCGGTTTATCACTGCAGAAGTTTGTTACCTGAGACCACCTCGGTTTATTCTCATTTACCTCAACAATCTATAAGAGCCTGAGTTCCACTAGCCAAATGACAACTAATCAGATACAAGCCTTGTTTAATTGAGTGCGACCTAGTAAGATAGGTAATAATTCTAACACTTCTGTGACCAGGTTTACTCGCCTTATACAATTGCCTAAAAGTACACATTATATCCCTGAGGGCAAAACATTGCGGTCGAATTTAAACATTTAGATATCCCTTTCGCTGTGCAGACGCATATGGTGCAGCGATAAAATCGACTAAGTGGTTTTGTCTGAATTGATCATGCAAAACGCAGTAGCAAACAATCAAAGTATTTGTCAGTAGTTACATGATTAATGAAGATCTCGCAAGGTTATTGCATCACTTTTTGATCAGGATTGTGGCAATGCTTATACAAAACTCTTTCCAATGAATAGCCAAGGATTGTTAATACTTGTTCCAATGGTTTCGATAATTCTTAAGACCTAAGGTTTAGCCGCCTTCAGAAAACAGGTAAATCATCTATGCATATGATGATCACAACGCGCTTTCAGGTGACTCGTTGAGAAGCCTAAGCCTCCCGAAAATTCTACTCTTAAGGTTCCTCTTTAAGATTCATACCTAAGTTTTCTATTCACAGACAGCACGCACAACGAATTGATTCTAAACGTTAACAAGGCTATTAGAGGAACTCTAAATGTGGCTGAATTACTCATCAACCTCCCCAGTTACCCCCTTACCAAACAACATTCCAGCGACAAGATCCTTTGTCCAACTACATCGATGATTGTTTATCAGTTCATCTCCTCCTGCAAAGAGGGGCATTTCGACTAAACAGCTAGGCAGCTATCCAGATGGATTGCTGAACATACTTCGACGGGTCTTCTAAAAGGTTGTGGTGGCGATTCGAAATTAGCCCGTCCGTTCTTCATCTGTATGAGCAGCTGTCAAGTTTGAGGGAAGCCACTATAAATAAGATTCCAGAGGCTCCTAGCCCAAAAGTAAAATTTGTATGCAGAAGTACATTTTAAAGACGCTGTCACTTATGTAGTTGTGAAATGTAAAGTGTCTGCAGAAAATGTTTTTGAACTGTCACTGATGCTCGTTTGCGAATTTATAACCCACCTTGAATTGTTTCATTTGTCTGGATCAACAGGACGTCCCATTATACCACTGTAAAATGTAACTAACAAACTGTCGAATATGGGGTTAGTGAATTCCCGGTTTTCCCCCTGGTTTTGGACCGTCTCAAGTTTCTTTTGAACAATTTTCTTTCCCTGGCAATGCACCTGATGATAAAGTCAATTAAGTCTACCTCTATATCTACGCCAATGTAGCAGACGGAATTGAAATACGTTCCGGATAAATGGGTAAAATACTGAATCTTTTCAAAAAAATGTCAGTGCAGCGTGATAGTTTTATCGTCTACGGGTTAAACTGCTTTCAAAATGATGGATGTTGGGAATCTTGGTCAACGACCCACTCAGGGTCTTTTCAAAGTGCAAGTTTCGGAAGAAAGAATAACCGACTGCATGCAACAAACTAGCAACGGATTGATGTGTAGATATTCATAAACAATGCCTTAGGATTTAGTATTATTGTAAAATTCGTAGAAACGTGACACTTAGACGGGGTTGCGCTTAAGATTCTGACAGATATGTTCTTCAAATTTAATTGCTTTCCTCAATAGTCCGTGATGCTTAGCGTCATATTATGTTCGGATGTCCTCGGGACTATAGCATCCAGCTATATTTGCTTAGCTTAGCTACGAAATGGTTTTCCTCTATGCTTACCTGGTTAAATTTACGTACCAATTTTTCTGTGAATTGGCGCTTTCCGTGCTCCATAAATACAATCATCGTAAAAGAAACTACTCACAAGGCTGCCAAAAGCTCTGAGGCAGCCCACGACCGGTTTTGCCTTTCTTGGGGCTCGTCAGGTGGGCGCAGTCCCCGAGTTTCCGTCAACCTTATGTTGCACTTGAACACAATCTGGATTGTTTTCGAAAAATGCACTCATTTGCAAATCAATTTGGTTTTCACGAGAGACTCCACTGAATCTCTCGTTTATGTTACTCTTCAACTGAATGTGCTGCACAAAGGCCGCCTCATGTTTCAGTTGGCACGATATTCGAGATATCGCAGTATATTTTCATTGAGGAAACTACTCGCAAAGTTGCTGAAAACTTTTCAACATTAGGTTGGCAGAAATTCGGGGACTGCGCCTGCCTGATGAACCCCAAAAAGGGCAAAACCGGTCGTGTACTGTCGAAGAGTTTCTAGCAACTTTGTGAGTTGTTTCCTTAATGAAAATATACTGCGATGTCTCGAATATTGTGCCAACTGAAACATGGGATGGCCTGTGTGCAGCACATTCAGTTGAAGAATATTATAAACAAGGTATTCAGTTGAATCTCTCATGAAAACCAAATTGATTTGCAAATGAGTGTATTTCTCATATTTCTGATAACGTCTTTATTATTATATTGTTTTAGTTTCGTGTTACGCTGCTCTTCCGTACCGTTGCCACAGCCGATCTTCGCATCTGCAAGTTTGCAAAGGAAACTACTTGTTTTTCGGCAAACTTTCCATTTGCAGAGGGAGAAATGATCACTGGTTTGCAGCTGTCAGCTCAGATAGCTGTTCACTTCATGAAAATTCTTCGTCGGTCATTTTGAGTGAACATTCGGGAAACAAGGAAATATCGAGAACACTATTTTGCACCACAAGAAGTCACGTTCGCCTCAGGTCCAAAGTATTTGCAGCGGTAAGCGTCTTTTAACTCAGAATGCACAGGCGTCGGATGCAATTACACTGTTTCGCAAAAAATGATTCCATTAATTATCTCGCTTGGTCGACTGTAGAGCTTGCGCCTATGAAACCGGATATCCGACCTATAATTACAGCCAGCACAGACTGAATAATTCGACGGGTTTTGCAGAACATCATGGTTGTCAACGAAACAGCGGACATTACAAGGACGTTTGAAGCACGAAGCTCTGATTGAGAATTCTGCAAAATGTTGTTACTAAATTTCTCGTCATCTGTTTTATTCGTGATCTTTTGCAGACATTTCCTCGTGACCAAATCATGCATGCCGTAAAATGGTTGAAACAGGTGGCTGTTTGTGGTACATTTTGAACAATCTTCAGCGGTTTTGTACCAAAAACGTGTCCTTGCTGATTATGATGGTCCCAGTTTGCCCAGATTCGGTTCGGACGTTTATTCATAATTGTAGACGCACGGCAATTTACGAATCTCATGCCTTATGGCATAATGAACATCACGGGTGATAAAAGAGTTAGCTAGCCTTAAACGTTTGCTCTGATCACCAGGTTGTTTTTCAAATTTTTTTAGCTGGAAACATTACGTAATTTTACCAAAGAAGGTAAAGCATAGACCAACTTAACTTCACTTAGGGCAGTACTACCGCTAATAAAACGTCAATAACTGCTCGTGTCAGCCGTAAATATAGAGAGTCCGCTTCAATTTATCGCACCAGTGCTGAAGTATATACATCTGATGCTTCATGAAATGTTAACTATCTGTGCAACTAAGTCGATTCCCGCTTACTTACTAAAGACTGGCTGCAAATCAATTAGTTTTGTGTTGACTAAAACGCTTTCACTAGAATCAACACAAGAGTCCGTTTCCAGTACTGTGAATCCAAATACCCTCCCCAAATTCGGCTAAATAACTCAGACCATATGACTCAAAACCCTGTTGCGGTTGTCGTAACACGAATCTAAGAGCTTTTGGTGGGCAGTTTGACATGCAAAAGGTGAGTGAACCACGTTTCCAATTAACGCCAATTTCCTTAGCATGGTCAGTTATATTACCGAGCAACGCTGGCAATATTCCTACACCACAAGTGAAAATATGGAACCTGAAATCTAATAACCAGAAACGTGCATATGAAATATTTTTATTCGCCATCATAACACTTCATTCCCAGCAAAATCGTGAAGGTTTCTTAAATCCGCCTTATCAGCTAATTTCCAGAATAAGATCCCTGGGCCTGTTTCACCTGACCTCAGAGTTTTTCGAGTTTGTCATATAAACAACATAAGATTCCGAAAAACAGCCTGGATTGTGTAGCAAAACTTGCTGCGGCGATGGATAACGATTGATTGATTGCGGGCACATGGTCACGCAAACGTTATCAGTGAATGTCAATAGCAGCCTAATGTTTACCTTTGCAATGTGCAGTGCACAAACTTGCCCCGTTCCACTAGCAGTACGTGGCCTTCCCAATATGATATGTTCAGAAGTTTGCATATGCTTGCAGCCATAGTGACCGCTGGCATACGATGCAAATATTGCCAGTAATCACCTCGGCAAGTTACGAGAAATATTCTGCAACTTGTTCCATGTTTGACTTGGCAAACTAACTGTCATAATATGGCCGGTTTGTTTACTTTTTTGTTCATGAGTTCCAAGTGTAACATAGCGATTTGCATAAGATGTCACGGTGTTCCTCCAGCAGCATGTTGCTTCAACATGCAACGAATGCGGCTGAATATTAGAATTATTAGATTGGATTCTGTTCTTTGGCGTATGAAATCTTTTGCGGATTACTCATCCATCATCTTCATTATCAATTTCGCTAGGCTAGTCAAAGCTATCCTGGTTTTGCAACTGAATGGTGTTGTTGATTGCTCAATTTTGTTGTCAAAGTAATCACCAGAGTCATCGCGTTTCAGTCAAGTTGAATGTTGTTTAAAAAGCAAAATCCAGCAAAACCGGCGCTTGCTTTTGCCACCCAGTCTGCTGATTTTACGAGGCGTTGCGCAGCAAACTGTCGTCTGAGGCATGTCATTGAGTTAGTTACTAACAACGTAGCTGAGTTACTGGTACGCGACTCTGGTTAACGGCGGTTTGGATAGTCCGTCTAAAGAATCATAAAATAAAATGATAACCTTATGAAACATTGGAGCCGGTTGTATCGATTGCGCGTAAAATCACCATCGAGGGTATGCTAACTTCAAAATTCTTTTATCCGAAATCAAATTTTTGAGGTAGCTGTTCACATTGTGTAGACACGTTTCCAGGACTGTCAATGAGGCTGTTCTTCGACTGGCGACAAATGTGTTCGCCCCTAAACGATTGCAGCAGCAGTATGAATTCTCCGCGTTGCATTATCGAGAACATAAGGCGCATTTTTTTTACATTTTATCATCAAAAACGTAGCCAGTCCACTTATAAGTCGCCTTGTTAAAAAACAGGTAGAAACAGGGTGGTTCAAACATTGATAATTTTACCAAATACGATATGTTTATTGATACTTAAAAGTGGTTCGTGATGTCAACACCGAATATACACTTTTGGCATGCGCTCGAATCAAGGCCGGATAAGTTTACAGTATTAGTGCAAACGTTGAAATTCCGCCGTATAAGGATGTTCAAACACTCACAGCGAGCCGATACCGATGAACGCTTAAAACTAAGTCTAGGAAAGGATTACTTACCGATTGGTGGGTAATTGAATTCGCATGTCACTGTTAACCAAAATTGTTAGGCAGTAAAAGGACTATCGTTAATTAAGGTCTAGGTTTACCGAAAACTAGTACAGTGCAAACAGCTAAGATGCAGCTTTCTCATTACTACTGGGTGGTCATTGCGTAGCCAGTGGTTTACTACTTTGGAAAAAAGTTGACAAAACGTATTTTTAACGGAAGAAGCGCCCCATGTTGAGCATAATTACTGAAAGTATTTGCAATTTGTGTGAAAAACACGTCAAAAATAAGTAGGAAATGTATACGCAAGAGCCACCTGAATGTTTGACTCTAATGCATTAGGACTGCTTCCACGCAAAATTATCATCTCCGTGCGCCTCTTTATAAAAATGCCCAATCAGGAAATGGCTTAAAAATCCTATCCTAATGTAGATCTGAAAAATACACAATAACTATTTTTATTGCCTTAAAAATTGAGAAAAAATCGGCATTTGCCAAAGCTTTTGATAGCTCTGTGCTCTAATAAGGGTCACATAAGACTAGAAAAATAACTTCACCTTTCAAGTCCCTCATTAAGCAAAATGCTTGTTTATTCCACATGCCGGTAGTCCACACCGGGTTTACTCATTCCAGCAGTTGCGCAGGAAACCACCCTTCAACCCCCAGCCGAAAGACGTGGCAACCCCTTCCAATTGCAACTTTCAGTGAGTGTAGTGTGTGATTGTTTACTTAATTAAATAACAGGGAACAAATTACGGCCAGTTGTGATGCGCACTGCACTGACACCATAATATCATGCAAAAAAGTGAGCTTTCCCTCAAATCTGAGATTTCCACTTAATTTGACAGATGTCAGGATGGAAATTTTCTGATAACTATTAATTTGCTGGTGCGTAGCAAAGAGTTATATATAGGTCTCAGGTAAGCAAAAAACTTTTCTAGAATACTGAGTACTGGAGTTGGTTTTGCTGCAGTGGTTATTTATCAAGCTGGGCCGCAAAGCTTTTTACTCGTAAACGAAAACGGCATAACTTGAAACCTTAGAATAGAGGTCAGCCACCATTTTTCTCTCCATAATGACAGAAATTTAGTAAAGGCTCCACTGAAATCGAAGTTACCCATAAACGTCCTAAAAACCGCAGCAACTTAGTCGCCAAAAGCAGGCGGGCGCAGTAAATCAGCCACGTCTGCCTCTCGGGATCGATGCCACATCAATACCGATCAAACTTGCTAGGCTGTGCAGGCAGCATGCCTCGCAATTTTTTTCCTTCAATCAATCCGAATTCAGCATATTCAGTGGGTCAATAAGTGCTCCGTTTCGTCTTTTCTTTCCGTGGCAGAAGTTTGTCGTGCCCAATTAAGCCGATGAATACCACTGACATATTGCTGAAATGAGAAATATTCGGAAGAATGTACTTACATATACAGTCCACGTCGTCACCGCATCTACCTAAATTTGAAAGCACATTTTCACTGTTAAACTAACACTGTATGGGTTCACTACGAGTTGCGTGTTCACTAGTCATTCGGATTTTAGCAGAAACAAGTGAAATCTAGCTGGACCTTTTGACCGGTATGGGTCTTGTAATCAGTTTCCATTTCATGACTCGAAGTTCCCAACTTGCTGAAAAAACTTTATGAAATTATTTGTGAAACTCACTAGCGCAGCGCTGTCGTCCTGCCATCCAACATTTTTCTACGCACCGCCGGTTAAAAATGTAGAAAATAAATTTAGCTGAATTTGGTGGCAAACACATTTGTCTCATTTTAAAGACAGATTTGGCTGTGGCTTAGTGGCTCTCAAGTTGGGGTCAAAGTTTGCACGGTTTTAACGAAATAAACACACTTTTCATGAGCATAATTGAGAGCAAAAATCCGAGCCCTTAAACAGGCCGCACAGCAACCTAGATGAATATAGAACATAATAGATTTTCTGAGCTTGGGTTACAATAGGTTTTATTTTGAGATGGTTTTAGCTTTTGGTAAAAATGTATTGTATAGCTCCTCAAAATGCAATTTAGGAAATCTAACTTCAAACGAACCTAAATAAGATCAAATGTTCACACAAAACTACTTACGCTGCTCTTCGTTATTTTGGAAATGTTCTGCTACAAACGAAAACCATCATTTTATTTTACGAGAGGTAGGCTTCTGATGATATTTATGACGAAACACTTGAGTTATGTGCTCCATGATTTAAACAGTTAGTGGTTGTTGATCGCCAATTATTATCAGATACTGTACACTGCATTCGATGATTTTTAATCGGGTGACGCTACGCTGTTACATATGATCATTGATAGCTTCATTTGATTATGGAATACTACGGGAAAACCACGCGGTCATCTCACAGCTTTTGCAGAACAGAGGTCGGCTATTTCCGGTAGCACTAAAACACTAGCGGACGGGCGGTTTTTCCGTAGCATCTCCTCTGTGCGCGCGCACGAATTGCAGCCATACGATACCGACTTCTAACGATACCGAGTTCCTCCCAAATCATTCTAACAAGCTTAAAGAAGTATAGTCGCAAACCGATCAAATGTCCCATCACACTATTTGACTGCCAAAACTGGGACATCAGGTACTGCTTGCGGCAATAAAGCAAGTCATTCTAAGAGTGCTCACTTATTTGCTTTCAAAAGTCGAGTGCCCCTTCGATGATATGAGTGCTCACACAGAAAATAAAACTGTTTGGATAGGAATTTGATTTCAGCTAAATATCAAGGAGAGGCACACAACCTGTATGTAACTGGTGGCCTTGTGAAAAGCTCAAATTCAAAGCTCAAAATAATTTGACTATACTTTTAACATCTGAAACAAGTTCATTTTTAACCAACGCTATGTAAAATAAAAATTTAGCATGAACTGATTACGGATCCAACTTAAGTTGTTTTGAAATCTGTTTGGAGACTTTATTGACAAAAACCGGCGCATGTATGTCACAATGCTTTGCCGTAATTTTCTTGAATAAGTTATGCATGGCATCTTAACTCACATAAACATCTATTTGTTTCCTCTTCGTTGCACTTATCTGGATGGGCGAATTTAGTCAAAAGATAATTATTAGCTCAATATTTACCACTGAATCACGGATAGTTTTAATAATTTCGCGGTAGGTGTAATGCAAATGCCTATAATCCATACTGGTCATGACATCGAGGCGAAAAAACGTACTAGAACCCTGAGACGTGTCCAAAATAGTTTCAAAAACGCATTTGTACATAATTTTAACTGGGAAAATTTAACGATTGAACAGGGTAATGTTGGACGTAGTATATTACCAGCCAGAGCATAAGAGATTACGATAAACCTACCACGGCAAGCATCCACATTGGCCACCTCTGCAACTTTATGTTAAAAACGTAAAAGCATTTATGAGATGGAGTGCCAAATTCTATATAAGGTATATTGGAATTCAAAACACACTTACTGTCAAATTACGAGTCCCAATATTTTAAAAATTTCAAAAGTGTGGTTATTATTTTCCCTCATATATCCCGTGGTATCCACAAAATATTGCGCTGATAGTGGAAACCAACAAGCAATCCATCGAAAAACGCTTTACCGTGCTGTTTGGTTGTTGTTGCTTAAAAAAGCGCCACCTGGTGCGGACGACATACACTGTAGACATAGAGGCTAACTGGCATACGAACAATTGTCAGCATTCCTCAAGAAGACTTTGCGCTCAGTTGTAACACAATGTTGGATAATGTTAAACACGCGTTTCCAGTTTATAAAAACCAATTCAAAATGCAGCACACCGATTTATTAGCTTGGTTGTAATGTATACATTGGTGCACCGTGCGTTAGCCTGAACAATGGTACCACATAATATTATACGGAAAAACTTTTGAAGCAATACGTTTTGGAAACTCACTGTCATCTTCATGAGGGTCCTCTCCACAGAGATCTAGTTACGTGCATCCGATAACTAGTTTAAATTAATTACTTACAAAAGTGTGTTTAAGATGCTAACCCAGAGATGAAGCTCGTATAACAACCGGACTATACCATGTACACACCAGATTTATCAACCAAGTCCAGCATGTATTTCTATTTATTAAACAAACTGATTTCAACAAAAAGTGAGAACCCTTTCACCGCAAGCGAGCATAAGCAAGAGGAAGTGTTATCCCAGATCCTCGAGCAATAAGCTGGAAATATTGCGCCTGGAAAACATGTTTATGGCTGCACTATCTTCCAAGTTCTTATGTTATTTACCAATATTTGCAGCGACGCATATTTTTCAACAGTGGTAATGAATGAATGCCATTCAATTTGGGAATAGCGGCAGCTGTATTTCAGTGGATCTGGGACCGAAAAAAGATACCAGTGATTTGTTGATACACTGAAAGTCGGAAGATTCGAATAAAAACATAAATACACAACCCTATTGAGTGTAAATATCTGTCTTACCCATACATAAATCGTATTGAGGGATACTGCGTGCCAGAATACTTCCCACTAAAACAGTTGTTTGAAAATTATGAGTGAAGAGACATTGATTCGATGAGATTTTAAGTGATCATTTTAGCACCTGTTAGTTTAGCCGAAACAGTTTATGTAACTTACGAATGCCCAGTATAATAACTGTCTCAATCACTAGCCTCATTCCCGATGTATGAAAAGTATCGATATGTGCACCATTTATGCTAAGCTTTTCACGCTGTATATAGTGGTGCGCAACCTTGAAAATCCAGATTTTTTGTTCATGGTCAAACGCAAGTCGGTTGCATAATTTGCAACATCAATTCAGGTAACAAAGTCGCCATAGTTTAACTGCGCGTTGCTTTCAATTCATGCACAGTTGCGTGAAATATCCACTAAAATATGCCACGACGTTAGCAAAAGCTAACGCGTGTGACTTGATAGTTTTAAGTTCAGACAGCCGTAGAATTAGAAGTGTAATCTTTCGGTCGTGTTCTCCAAATATTTCTATTAGAGCATAGAAACAGTTGCCAGTTGCCAGTTGTGCCTGCACAAAATGTTACATGAGTGTAAAATCAATAGATAACGGAAGTGAAATAGCAAAATTTAGCTTATCATGTGCATTGCTGACTTCAATCAGACTGGAAAAACTAGGAATCGGAAACGTTTTATGTTGACATTGACACAAAACCTTTTTCCCTATGTTTTCTGCAAATTTTGATGAGGGCGAATGACCATGCAACTCATTTTGAGTGTATCCGGCAAACGAATCAAAATGCGTATTTACTTCGCAAAATGGTTCCTGTTGACTGCTTCCTGAATGACATTTGTCCGGAAATTTCCAAGATTACCGAAGATGTTTGCTTCAAGCTGATGCCATCATCTTATGGTCAAAATGCGTCGGTGATTTTTTTAGGTTTAAGTTCGACCTAGAATATTGGGGATCAATGACGAGTCTTACATAACAAAACCACAAGGCTGAAATTATCATAAAAGTTGATGATGCATTTACCAAGCTCCTATTCTATTGGAAGACTTCAAGGATTTCTTGACAAATACGTGGTCCTAAATCATGTCTGTTCCAGGGGGGTGCGTCTGTATACATGACAGACTAGTATTCCGGAACATTACAGTAACATTTGCGTAGATCCATATCAAATGATTCCGTTTGATTAGTTACGCTAAAAGTTATTGCAATGTGTCTAGTCAGGTTTTGTAAAATTGAACAAAAATGTGACCTTCCAGACTTGGACGAAATTGTGGTGCATCTATCAGGAAACCAAACGGATTGTTTACTAACTTGACGTGTTTGAGGGTAGACATCATTATCGCTCAATATCAAAGGTAAAGCTGAGCCACGCTGTTTCTTGCTGAACGCCACTTGACACAAGAGGAACATGCAACTTGAGATCCCCAAACAGGAAAATTGCCTGTTTTCTGAATTCACCATTGGCCACCCAGCTATAACTATGATGAGCCGTGAAAGCACAGCATAAAGACTTCTAACTTCTTTCCGCTAAACATTCTATGGCGAAATAATCACGGAGTGCTGTGTTCCGTTGAGGAGTTCGTTTGCGTGCGCCGGCAGCTTGAAGCGACAGCTTTGTTAACGCATTAACGTTATTGCTCGTCTGTGCCTGCAGGCGGAAACATATATTATGTAGCTCGTTTGGTGAACGTAGATCGGACAACATTTAATCCCAAATAATGTGGTCAACTTCGTCTTTTAGATGCAATGATTTCCCGTTCCAGACGCACAGGGATAAAGGGGAAACACTAGACGAACAAAGTTCAGTATAATGCTTTTGCAATTTTCGCCTTGGGTTTTACGGTGAAGATTCATTGTGATATTTGGATCGAGAAAAAACAATTATTTCAGGGGAAACAGTTCGTTCTGCATACACATTGCTGATGTTATCAGAAGCAAGATTTTGCTTGTCCACGTAGATCATCTTCCGTTCAAAAAACGGCCTAAGTTTGGTCTCCCGATGAAAGACAAACGGCGATTGTTTACAGATTGATCAACATACGTTGGATCTACCACAAGTATGCAGACCAACTAAGCGTCTAGCAAATCAAAATTATGACAGATTTTAGACAGTGTAGGGTTTTGAGATTTATGATCTGGGATCCTGCAGAAATGAGCCGAATATCATGGCCATCCGTAATCGCCTTTTGCGGATATATATATACGTCTTCTCAGAAGCATTTTTGCTCTTTTTATGTTCATTTGTGTCGGAAGATTGCTTTGTCGAACTCATGGCAATTGATCAGCTGGCACCTATGTGCTCAGATGTAGATTGGAAAGAACTTCAGGCGAAGGCAAATTTCCCTAACAAACCTTTTTCTCTATCGTATATAACACAAGCGCAATCATTCCGGATGGTTTCCTGCCTACATGATTACGTGCACAAGCGTCCAAACTCCCGATGCATAAGATGATAAACTAGTTGTTAACGTGATCATAGCAAAAGTGTGTAAACAAATGCAGTAAGCAGCAATGATAAGAAGCACAGATGTGGAACGGGATGCGTACCAGTGAAAAACACATGCACACTTCATAATTGATAGGCAATTCTAATCAGCAGACTTCCCTCAAAACCCCGCAAAATTTCTTAGGCGGGCCAATAGGACGTTTTCACTTTGATGTATTTTGTATGTTTTGTGATTATCTGTTGAAATGTGTCCGTTCTGCAAGCAACCTTGCATTTGTCATGCATGCCTAAATTCAAGCGGAACGTGCGTGGAGTTTCTACACTCTCACTCGGCATATGGATGTTAGGCACGAAGGTGTTTCCTGAAGGACAGAAATTTTAGGTTCCCATAACAAGGATTGATTGAACGTTTCTACCGCCTTATCAATAACAGGTAACAAATCTCAAGTCACCATTACGTCACAAGTTCAAGGTTGTTTATAGAAATTTATGTAAGGCCACAGACTTTGCGTGTACATGCGACTAAACGATCTGGCCTGTATAGGCACGTGTACGAGTTGATCTTATGTTCACACATCACAGGAACGTGTGATGAATTGACCAGTTGACCCGAAAGCCTACGAATTCGCTGATATATCAACTCAGCTACCACGATCCCCAAACGGTAGTTTTAGGTAACACCCGCGTTGAAACAATGAACGGTTTTATATCCCGTGATGACCGTTGTGCGCTTCCTTAGGCTTTTCCAATAAACATTTCAAACTGTGCCACAGAGTGAGAAATATTGTGTTGGCTTTTGAAAACAAATTTATAGGAGTGAAATAGACTTGTTGGATTTGCGCTTTCCATTCTTACATTACAACTACACGTTTATTGAAGAAGAAGGCGAAAAATTTCGCAAAACCGTCGTTTATCAGCACTCAGAGCATATATTTCTGGAATCACTCACGCACATTGGTTTCAGTCCAATGATTCACCCGTTCGAACTGTCGTGGGGAATCCAAAATTGTTTCTTAGAAACGAACGGAGTTGCAGGAAAATCTGAAGACAAATGAAAGGAGCAACGCAGGATAACAATACGCACGAAATACCAGACATTGCCATCTTTGACATGAGGGAATTTACGTTTCTTAAGTGCGCCACGTTGTGATTGCTGTAAAAGTGTTTCAGCGAAAAAGTTATTCTTCAATGATAAAATCCTGTCGCTGTTTGGCTCAAACGCAAACCAAATTATTTAACACGAGCAGCCCGAATTTGTAGTCAAGTCACAGTTGAGTTTTTTATACATTACTGCAAATAGAAATTTTAAGATTTTGTGAATGCACTTCGGATTAGGGACAGCAGTAATTTGCAACACTGAGAAAACTCTCCCAGACGGCAAAATAATGTTGAGTTCACTAGTTCAGAGCAGATTTCCAACGGATACATTACCACCCACTATAGGCAGGGGGTACATCAAAGAGCTGTTTTCAGAACCTCTGGAAATACAAATGGCTACCGACTCGTCTGTTGCTGCTTGCGAGCTTGCTATGTACAACCATTTGAGTCCATTCAGTTTTCTGTTTTCCGTTTGGAATGGAAGAAATATCTTGATGTTTTAGGAAGGATTCACCTCTTCCAGCGAGATAGGGCCAATCTGGTTAAACAACTACCCGCATGTTGTCCTAAGATGTACTGCATGCCATGCAAAAGTAAGACTCCAGTAGTTAAAAATGGTTGAAGTCCTAGCCAGCATAGTGTACGCATCCAACGTGTTAGGGTTGAAATCCGCGATACATTGTTCTTCGGAAAAATGCGATAAATTGGCCGGTCCCGCTAACAATGTCAGGCTAATGTGAGAAGTACATAATCATTAGATCTGTTGGGTAATGCTTTGGATATCACGTTAAACGTAATAGCGCATGGAAATTGGTTTATGCAACAATACATGACCATACCAAATGAAGTTTTGATTTGTTGATACCATAAGACACTTCGGAGTAATCAAAATTCACAGCAAAATGTGTGGAGCTTCGGTCGAATCCAACTGCTAATTGACTGCATCATGCGGAACATGCTGCAGATATAGAAAATGCCGGCCACCAGTTCACAAGCGACTCTGCTTCAAACAATGTCGTACATTGGCAGTGTGTTGAAATATAGGTAGCTAGCGTGCGCTACTTGGTTGTCGGTCTGCTCGCCAGGGATTGGCAGTTGGATTACAAACGCCTCCTTAGGAACAATCGATGTGACAATGTCAGTGCGGACCGAGTGCGGACGGGATAAAGTTTAAACTGTAGTGGTTCATATGCATCAAAACTGAGTGAACCTCATTACATTTTTATCTCAGAGACCAAAGTGAGGACGGCATGGATCCAGAGGAACAAACGATGCAGCAGGCGGAACATCTCCTGCGAGGGAAAATTTATCGACTGTGAATTTTGTGGCTGAAGATGCATAGGGTGTGAGCACAACCTGTGCGCTAAACCCGGAAGCGGTGTCATTGCGATGGAAGCACAGACCACCCGCTTCAGATCTGAACGCTACTTTCAAACGTGCTTTGTCCTGGATTAAAATTGATACGTATGAACCAGCTTAATCTTTCATGGTAACAATGCGTTCTTCTTTGGAACTACATCCGCCTGTCAGAGATTTCAATGGGTGGTGGCGTTCCATATGTTTTGGAATGCACCTGACTCAGAGTTGGCACTCGATGTGTGAGAGGGACATATATTTAACATATGTCTCTCGTAGCATTGCAATGATCTGACGTTTTACTCACCAGATGTACCAAATTATCTGTGCCATAGTCAAACACATGCTTTCTCATTTAACTGTGTCAATTAAGTTTTAATAACGTAGTAAATTGTGTGAATCGCCCACCTAATTATCACGTTAGCATTGGGTAATGTTTATCAAGCGAGTTCGCGCAAGTTTGGTGTAAACAGCACGAGCTACGAGTAACTACTGTCCCTCGCCATACGGCCTTAAAAAGTCTCCGCTGAGGCTCTGAGTCTTCCAGTGGGAACAGCCCGTGAAATATGAAAGGGAATCATAATGAGATCTACCTGAACTGCGCAAGCTTACCTCCACGGTTGAACTGGTAAAACATTTTTCAGCCAATTGGCCTGAACCGGAATCAGATTCTCTAGCCTACAAGCACCCAGTTAACCCAGAACATTATGTTTTAACTTGTGTGGTATTTGTATACGCTCTGTTTCAAAACTGGGACCCACATTGGGAAAACGTGTCAGTCAATGTTATTATGTTTTGTTCCATTCTAAGTCATGTTAAGGGACACAAAAATTCTTGCAAATGTTAAGTTGCACTTTCTTTAATACGTTCGTTCTTATCGGACACACATGGTTTTCCCTTGTGTCAAATGTTCCACGTTATCAAAACAAAATCTGCACTTGCTAAACAGAACATTGCCTCTTTTGTTTGAGTTAACGTCATGAAAACCAAATCCACTTGTAATCGTTTTGTTTTGGTGGTTTGTTTGGCATAAACATAGAGACCACAAGATTACCTGCGCCAAACCACACAGATTGGAAATGATTCAAAATATAGGACAAATCGTAATTTCAGTTGTTGTAGGTTCGAGTCAAGCATTTGAGGTCTTCGGAACTCGGCTTAATATAATCATCAATTAATTTTCCTGTGTACTTCCAGTTGTCAGGCAACCGTGACTTCAAAGTGTTTTCCGTGGTACAAATTAAAACACCATTGAAACGTGACTATGGATATTCCCGGTTTTGTCCCATGAAGGAAATTGCAAAAACACTAGAGTGAATTTTTGTCTTCTAACGTTTCTGCTGTATTTTCCTTGGGCTGGAACGCAAAACCTCTGCATGTAAGAGGTGAATTTGACTACACTCTCATGAAGTAAATGTTGTCTCACCTACTTCCATCAAAGGAATTCTACTATAAATGTTTCCGCCTGCAGGCACAGACGAGTCTGTACCTTATTTCGTTACCAAATGCTGTCGCTTCAAGCTGCAGACGCGTGCAGCTGATCTATTTACCAAAGCAGAGCATCCTGTGCTTATTTCACGCTAGACCATTTAGTGGCGTAGACGTTATGGGTTTATGTGGTGAGCTTTTACCGTTCATCTGAGGTTCAGTTGGGCGTGCCAATGCCAAATTCAGAAAACGGGATGCAGTCCTGCCAGGGGATATCATGTTGCATGTTTACAAATATATATCCTGAGCGGTTTTCTCAACGCTTATTTACTCAGCAGTTTTCCTGCTTCCCCTAGGGGGATGTTGTTTATATACAAACTCAAATCTGCGTTACGCTCATGGATTCTTGCAGGCAAATTGCGGACCTTCTCGATTATATGGAAATACACGTACATACACCTATTTATGGGGAGGAATCTGCAATTTTATTAACGGTGGATAATTGCTTCACCTGATTAGACCTTCAGAAAACCGCACACGTGTTTTCTCATGTATGCGTAAATATATTGCTATTACGGAAAGAAAATACCTTGCTTGGATAAGGAAAAACACAGGAGTTCCAAATGAAATTGAGACAAGTACGATTCCGCCTCGCTCTACCACGAAGAGAGGAAATGTTTGAAAGTACACACATTACAGGCATGTTAATATCGAACTAATGTTAGCTCACGAACATGAAGTACACAACAAAATGTTTGGGCGACTTCGTTTAGCTGATTTTGGATGCTGTCTCATTTTGAGTATACTCTGCAGAAAAAGCAATGCGAGTAATTTTCCGGTTTGACTTGTAGAGTATGTCAAGCCAAATCAGCGGTCATCGAGGTATTCTAGCTGATTTTCCTGGTTGCGCTGTTTGCGCCAACTGCGTTACCAATAGTAAAAGGGAAAATTATTCTGTATACAACAGTGGGACTGTATGCGTTCCAACAAACATTAAAAGAGAGAAATTTAAATTCCGCCCTCTAAAATCGCACACTTTAAACAAAAACTGGGCATGTACGAAGTAAACATTGAAAATGCATGTCACGTTCTATTTGCAGGTGCAAGGTTCGCTAATTGCTTAAAAAATAAGACTCCGTGTATGCTGCTGCTGTGATAAAAAGAGCTGCTCATTGCTGATATATTTGATCAACGGAAGCAACGTTTTCAATAAAGCCGGTTTTTAAATGGTTCAGATGTTGTTGCCATGAAAGGGTACAGCTTCCGTAATTAAATAAAATTATTTAAAGCTTGGTTACACTTGCCTAAGTGGCAACTGTTTTGGGTATTTGCAGTTTTCCATGTGTTAGTTTGATGGTTCTCCCAGGGGTTCAGCTGCCGGGTAATTTGCGCTATAGGGTTATCGCACGAGACAAGTGAAGCGTGCCTACAGTCTCGCGTAGTATGCAATATCAATGATTGCCCAACTTCACCTTGATGTTGGTGTGATACTTGAAGACATTCAGCCACAACCAACCAAACTGCTTGAATGTACTCATGAACTGGTGACTTAATATTATTGGAGAGGACTGGTCAAGTGTGTATTTATGCGCTAGAATTGTTAGTAGATTCAGTTCTCTCAGATTCGTGCTTTTGGTAACTGTATGAGCAGTCCGTCTCAAAAAATGTCGCTTTTATTCATCAAGGTGCAAGACAAGTACAGAATGACTTATTGCACCAGCTAAACTACGCACCAGCTGAGGCGCTCCTAGAACACACCGAAATTGCTTTTCTTCAAACTTCGGGAAGCGCAGCACTGGTTGCATTACGGTTTTCCGGTGCTTGCGTCTTATGGTAATGCACTGAAATGTCCTGTGTGGTATAGAGCGTACTCGGTGTGCATTATAAACTCAAATGCTCGTCACTTTCCTCAATCATAGAAGACACATGTTGGACTTGCACAATTATTATGCCTGGCTGATAGATCCCTGGCTGGTGAACAAACAAATGGTGATATTGTGGCAGGTTAATCGAAACGGGCATGTCGGCAGCCAGACAAGAAACCAAGTATAATGTTTCATTTAGTAAATTCTACTTTTTTACCTTCCGTTATGGCTAAGGAAGACTTAGCAGCGAAGTTTGAGTCACCGGCAAGCGTCAGGAGCCCGTGAGGCGGTTCAAATGGGGCAGCACAGGATCGAGTTTCTAGCAGGTGTGGAGAGATAGTTGGATCGTGCCTTGCTGGGACCAGATGCAGCGTCTCACTAGAAATTTCCGTCTGACCGGCACATGGTGCACAGTTGCGGCTGGTAAAGACAACCGGAGAGTTGAGCGCTGAGGAGCTAATGTATCTTCCACGCGTCACTGGTCACGTTGCAGTCTCAGGAGAAGAGGGAGTATTAACCAACGGAGGACCTGCAGTCAGATGTGGACCCACTAACCAAACAGCATCCAGCCATCAAGTCAGAATCGCAGGGAAATGCTCGAACGAGCAGGTGCTACAATCGTGACATACCCGACCACTACGTGAGTCAATGTAGCCGTACCTGATCACTTTTAAGCAATAACTCTGTGGATTACTGCTCTTTTCCAGGTGATCTGCGATTAGTGCTGTGATAGGCTATGATCGCAAATCGGCTAACCAAATAAACCGCTAAAATAAGTGGTTTGCACTTCAACTGAAGAAAATACAACTTTCTTGATCGCCTACAGCTTACTGGCTTGTTTGCTTTACGAACTTGTTTGGTGACGACTTGGATTCCGGTACACCCACCGGAAACAGCTTTTATTTTTGTTTATTTTTGTGAAATAAAACACCTTGCTGGAAAATGAAACCAATCCAGAAATATTGAATATTTTGTTTCGCTGAGTACTAACGGACGACCATCTTTTGAATGACATATATCATGTTTTATTTTGGAATGTGCGGTTACATTGACGCATAATAAATGATTTTTTCTGGTCCAAGTATCAACAGCGACGTTGCCATAAACAATGAGATTTTGAAAGACTTTTTCATCCTACTGCCATTTGAAGCCAATGGGACACAAACGTATCTCTTTACAATCGGCAGACAAATTGGGAAGCATCGGCATCAAAATGGTTTACTTGGGACGCATTTATGAATCAATCCTGTCGGGGCATCTCACAGGGTAGGTGTAGTTTGGCTGTGCATGAGGTAATACTGAACGATAGAAGCATTCAACTTCAGGCGGATTCCAACAGCATTTATATGTGCAACAGAGAGAAAATAAATACCACTTTTGGCCAACAACAGGTTTATAAAATGTTAATAACCAGACCTCTGGTTCTGGCCTCAGTGTTTCACTCGTCCATATTTGCCAGCATTGGTGTGCAGACTGAATGTTAGGTCTGCCCGTGGATTATGACTCCAGGCAGACTGGAAATTCATATGTTAATTACCCTATCACACCTGTGGCCCCGTGCACCAACTGTACGCAATGCTGATTCCTCACGTGGATCGTCGACGATCAGCGTTTTTATTTCTTAGTTGTTCTGATTGCTAATAAGTAGCGTAATTTACGCCCGTCCGTTATAATGACGATTTGCCTTCGGATATTTTGCTACCGCTTAAGCTCTGTTTATGATCTAATTACCAATGTAAATAGTTTGTTGCCTGCTTATCTTAGTTTGCCAGAACGTTTCATCTCTATCTGATTTTGAGTGTTTGATACGAGGAAAATTCAGGTCAACTGGAGATCGAACCCAAAACCAATGGAATGTGGATAGAAATTTCATCTGCCGCACTAAGTCGAATTCGTCGGCAGTCATACTTCTCATTACGTTGGCATTATAGCTTGCGCGATAATCCTTGTTGGTCGTGTTTCAAAAGGACCCAAGCGCGCATCATTATTTGACTTGGTGCATTTCATGCTGCGTTCTCGCAGTCAGGCAAAGCATGCAAGTGTATTCATTTTGTGGCAGATCGCCCAATATCAGTCTTTCGGACGGTTTTGCAAGCTTTTTAACGATTGCCTTCCCAGGTATTATTTACACTGACTAATCTATCCGTCGTTTAAATATCTCATGGCACTTACTCGTTATTGCCTCCCGAAAGCCTTTACCTCACTGTTCCGTGTTATGCTTTTGTTGGTTGCATTAATATTGGTCATGCGTTTGGCTTAGTTTATGATATTTATTGACTTATTGTTTCATAGAACCGGTTAGTGAAACAGCATCCTTTTTTTCCAAGCACCTACTCACTAGGAACTGCGTATAGACCGACAGGTTCAATCGTCTTTTAAGTTTTCTAACAACCACCAACACATTACAACTAATATACAAATCCTTGATAGGGGTAAGCAATGCGCAAAAATCTCAGTAATCTGCGGGCATGAATAGATGAATGCAAAAAACCGATGCCATCCAATATTGTAGCTTTTTCGGCCAAGGCTGGCGGTTAATGCGCGTAAGCCGTAGGTTGGGAGAATTTGTACAATTTACCGCACCTGTTTGACAGTCGCTTTCAGACTTCCAGCACTTTATTATCATGTTGTATTTATAATACTGCTTGTGTGCAATTCTATGCGGGAAATGCGGAAGTTAACGTTGTACCGACTCAAAAGTTGTCAGCCACCCGGTGCCACTTATATTCAGCGTCAGTTCACAAACCTGGGTCCTGATATTCCGGCTCACAAATCCAATTTTTCATATCAAATCTCGTCACATCTGGGAACTGTACACTACATCAAAGTGTAGCGTATAATTTTCCCCTACGTTGGTGTTTCAGGCTGTGCTTAAAAATGTGGATGTGGCGGAGAAATGCCAGTTACCTTTCTCATTTAGTATGTCTGTCTGCATATAACAGTGGTGGTTCTTTTGAGCAGAATAGTCATGGACTTATCTTTTTGAAGGCAATCAATCTGATTGATTCATTTTCCCCACCACCCAATGCATAAGTCCATCTCTCATTCGTGCAACTGCATTTTTGCCTTCTTATACACAAACACACCACAAACATGGACAATGTAGTTCACAATAATTCAGCAAGTTCGTCCTTGTTCTTTTGGACGTGTGCGAAATAGCCTTGTCAAGATGAGGAAAAACGTGTTTCCATGAATTCTATCGTACTTTTCAAGTAGCAGGGACGTCAACGTTATACACAGCAGAAGACATGAAATCTGTATCAAGCTTAATTAAACGATAGGTAGTGAGAAGAACGGAACCAAAATTAGGGATTTTTGCGGTAAATGGTAATATTTGCTACAATCTTAAACGTGGCATGTGAGTTTTGACTGAAGTCAATAAGGTGTTCCGTATTTATTCATTGTGTTGAATAGGAGAGGGACTGGTTTTGAAGAGCTAATAGATCCTCTGCGAAAGGCGGCTCGAAATTCAGTTGACGAGGCCGGGTGGAGAACAGTTTGTGTTATCACTGTAACTGGATGGATTTAGTACTTGTAGTTAGTTGCTGTGGCGGAGAGTCTAGTTATGACGTGGTCAAAAATATCTGGTTAAACCGTCTTTTTACTGATCAACGAGTACGATATTTATGCGTTGCGGCTCATAGAAAAACTTGTCTTGCTTGAGCAATCGGGAATGCTAGGTTACGCTGTATACCGCAAACTGGCTACGGAGCGCGGTTTTCGTATAGTTGGTGGTGTTGTCCTTGCAAAATCCTTCCGGAATATAAGGCGATGAACCAGTAACCTAGTCTACATAGTCACGCTGAGCGTGGCAAACCATATATGAATTCAAATTCCTCTTGGGTCCGGAAGTTTGCGTTGCCGCGTGGCGGTTTTTACGGTCAGCGTAAACACACACGAATATACACTTATTTAAGCAAACAGCCTGATGTTGCCTGAACAGTGGTTAATTATCGAACATCTCTCAAGCAGGTCAAAAATCTAAACACAGGTTTTCAAACACGTAAGTTAATAGATTGCAACTGAGGAAGGAGAACGTCTTGCACATATAGAAACACAAGTTTGAGACAATTTGAGACAACTCTAATTACGCCATAATGGCTTCGGAGGAGTTTTGAAGTGCTTCATGGCACATGCATTTGGGTTTCATGATGCCTTAAATTGATTCGTAAGGAATGTTTCAAATTACGTGAGCTCTACAAATTTGAATACATAGGAAAGACATTTGACGGCTTCTTGCAGCCAATTTCATGTAATTTGTGCTTATATCGGCGAAAATGCAACGCGAGTTATCCCTTGGTCTACCTTACAGTCTGTGTCATGGGTAGTCGGCGGGTAACGAAGCGATTCACTTTTGTCTGCTGTTTGCGATAATCATGTAACAAAAAAGAGATTATACATTGTTTCCTATCCTTAACGTCCAAATGAAATACTAAAAAAGGCGGCGGGCAAACGAATAGTGTAATTCGCAAACAATAATAAGGACGAGGATGCATGAATTTCAATCAAGCAACTTACGTTACTTCCATAACTTGCCGAACTGCTGTCATTTTGAGCGGGTTTGCTTACAATATGCCCGTTAATCTTTTGCCTAGCTTGGCAACTGGCTTGCGGTGATCTAGTTGAAGTCAACGGTTGCAATGGACAAGCTGAAGAAGTGCGCCACTGTCTTCAATGGAGCGGCCAGTAAGTCACACCTGGTGGTCAACCTGGGCGGGCTTAATAACATCAAGGAAGTGAAAGCTCTCCTCCACTTATCGCCGCATGGAGAGTGACCAAAGGGAAAATTTGCAAACAAGATCAACAGAAACCCACACAAACTCTGAGAGCTTGAGGTGATTACAAAAGAAGAAAACTGAGAAAAGAAGATTCGGAACTCGCATATGTGGATAGGCAAAAGTAAATACCGGGAAAACATAGCTGCAAACGGTCGCAACATCCCACTGGACTACAAAGTACAGCTTGTCCGAATAGCTATAGACAAGGTTTAAATATCCCTTCAGCGAATCACAATCCTTGCTCATCAATGCAGGGCAACCCTCGAAAAGACCGACGAATATGATTAAATAATGGTTCTTTTTATGTGGACTCACTGTTCACGTCGGTAGACCTAGATTCCGTCGAAGCATCTATCGGCAATCTGGTTGACACAAACGGCGTACCAAACAGGTCCCTAGGAAAAGGAGAATTCCGAATGTTGATTTCAACGTAGGGTACCCTGAGTATCTACGACGAATATCACCGACATCCCTAATTCCTTGATTTATGGTCGAAACTTCGACGCAATTTCAGAAAGGATTGTACTTCCAAATATAAACCTGATATATCAACTGGCTGCGTGAACCACGTCATTGTCATCTTTACAATAAGCGAAGTGAACAGGAAGATCTAAAATCTTTTGATTGTGACATACTTATTGGAAACAATGAACGCAAGGAAATAAAATGTCCTTGTATAATTTATATACTTATTCCCTCACCACCAAAAAGAGCGACCCTGCAAGGACACTGGCCGCCACAAGGTTGATTGTCACTGATCAGGTCACTCTAATGATCATCAAAGTGAAATTTGGGAGAAAGTGTTGGCGCTATGAGACAGCGTTTCTGTGGGCCGTCGCCTGACACGTGCACCTTATTTGGTAAACACTGAAACGTACTTTGCGAGCATGTAAGTGTAGTGCAAACATTTCCAGGCCTTCAAAAATTCTGTGGCAGCAGAAACTTGCTTTGTGGTACGTCACATTCCAGAACAACTTTTATGGCATAACATGCACTTATGAAACTCACGTTGCTCGCACGCCTTGACATTCTTTGTTTTAAAACGTAAAATGTCACTTCGTGTTATTAAAAGTTATGATGATTAAAGCGGTTTACTTCTAATATGTGTGGCCATAAGGAGGAAACGTAGGCCATTTATGAAATGGCTCGTGTTTTGACGATATGCCATATGTTATGGTCTTGAGAAAGTAAAGCGTCGGTGCTAAAATCACATTCTTCGGAGCGCAATTTTACTTAGTGAAGGGTGAACCTTTAAGGTTACCTACAGTCTTCTACGTGTTGTTCTCATAGTTCTCACACTTGCTGGCCTGATGGACTTGTCCCAATATACGGTCTTCGCCCCAGGTATGTAAAGCCCACCTACAATCTTTTGTAGTATACAACCGCAGTATTTTTTCGAACTCTTTGCATTCACGTGGATAGTGAGGACGCTCTAACTAAGCGTGCTATTTAGTGTTTATTGGTCGCAACCCGCCGAACTCAAAACGCATTCACCTATAAAATTATGGTTTCAGGGCACTCATAACAGTGTGCCTCAATAACACTGGAGAGGGTTTGTTAAGCCAGATTATGTGCTTGAGGTTTTCCAGTAGGCTTGTTCATTAGGCTCACTGATATCCAGTGGGCCGTTCTCCGAACGTGTGCAACGTAGTTGTAATAAGCCATTTTAACTTCTGTACGTTGCCATCATTGGCGTAGATATTCACCCCTTTCAATCAGTCAAGACTGGCAAATTCTCCAATAAACCTTGAAAAAGCCAGATTGGCGGTTGGGTCCATCCTGCGTTGCGTAAATAAACTCCAACAGATGAATGATCTATGCAGGGAAACGGGAAAAGTCAGTTCTGGTAACAAACAGACCAGACTGCCGGTGATCTTATAAGGAGTCAACATACGTACTGTTGCAACCTTGTATATCTTTAAAATTGCCTCCCATCTTGAATGACTGCCTTCCCGGTTATCAATTCAAATGAACCGCCCCTTTTATTTTTGATGTAATTGAACTCTATTTCAGTTTGGCAAAGACCTTTGTATCTTCCGTTTTCCTTGCTACGCAAATCGTTTTTACCGCGTCAGATATACTATTTTTGTACCGAAACTCTGGTCAGTCATAGATTTGTTTTACTGCATCAAGTTGCGACCCGGTTTCGATCACGTGTTGGCTGTTGATCCATCTCAGCTTTGCTTCCCTTTTGGAGTACCTCACCGTTTGTCGAAAACCGTTGAGGTTTGTAATTTTTTATCGGTGTAACTACTTTTATTTTTAAAGTACAGCAAATTTGTGTAACCGTTTGTTCGGTGTTTTGCCGGTTCGGTTCCTAAGCTTGGTGCTCGTTGCTCAAGAGATCGAAACGGTTGGTACAGTACTTAACGTTTACAAGCGTGGTTGTTTGGATGCCCATCACCAGGTCAATGTCGGTTAATTCAAAACGGGATAAAGAAGTTGAGAAAACCAGCAGGCAAGTCGAACACGGTTCGTTTTCAGCGATGAGCTCTAGGGCTAGTATACCATCTAGGATTGGTTTCGGGAATTCGGTGTCCGAAGCTGTTCCAAAGCAGAGGTGGAGTTGGTGGAGCTCGAAGCATCTTTGACTGGTGGCGAAGACCAGTTAGCCCATAGTAACCGGTCAAGTTTATCAGAGTCCTTAAAGGAGCGCATTAAAAGCTATGTTGAAGATTGTAGAAAGATAGCATTACCAATGAATTCTGAACATCACTATGGTTTCGGGTTAGCCAAACGACAGACTAATGGGTTAGGTGACATTCGTCATCTGGAATCCATTATAGAGGGCCTTGAGTAACTGAAAATTGGCCTCGTGCAGTTTGATGGCCACCCTAGGAGCAACTAGAGGTTTATGCGTCAGTTCGAGCTTTATGTCGAAAGCACGAACCAAGACGCTGGAAAACGGCTCGTACAATTAATAAACGCGTGCTCCGGTGCAGCCAGGGAGGCAATCGAAGAAGGATAGGAGCGAGCCCGCCGAATTCTGCATGAGTATTTCGGAAGGCCTCATGTATTGGCCAGAGCCCTGATCGATGATCTCATAAAATGTTTTCGTTCTACATCGTGCGAGGCGAGAGATCTGACTCAGTCGTCCTTCAAGATGCAAAAATTGTGAAATAGTCCTGACTCAGCTGAACTACAGTGCAGAATTATGTTCTCTGGAGAATTTGGAGAAGTTAGTCAGGTGCTTGCCTTATACTTTACAACAGAAATGGGCGGAATTGACTTACCAAGCCACCCATGATCAGGGGGTGCCGTCCTTTGCTGACCTCACATGGTTCACCACTCAAAGGACAAGATTGTTAAGCGGTAGTTACGGCATTCTGGCAGAATCCGTTGCGCAAAGGGACCCAGGTGTGCGTAGCCAACCTGTTCCGGATGCAGGCAAAAGCAGAAGCGGTTGGAGTCACGCAATATTTCGCGCACAGCAAGCCCCACCATTGAGCGAGACGAGCTCTAAGGTTTGTGGTGGTGAACACCGTATCACTAACTGCGAACGTTTTCTGTCTTTCGACCTAGCAAAACGATGGTCCACCTTGAGGTCTCTTGATGCTTGTTTCCGGTGTCTCGAAGGGGCCCACAAAGCAAAGGATTGCCGATCACAGTATCGATGTGGGGTAGATGGATGTCAAGCTGAGCATCACGTTCTGCTGCATTCGAGACCACCGAATGAAAAACCAGAGGAAGTTCCTGTCGTTAAAAGCAATGCGATGACTGATTCCTTGGGATTGCTTCCAGTTCGTCTGAAGGGACCCACCACAGAATTGGTGACGTATGCTTTCTTAGACAGCGGGTCTGATGCTACAATTGTATGCAGTAACTTGTAGCACCAACTTGGCGTAGAGAATCATCGAACGCCGCGTGAAATACAAACAATCAGCGGATCTTGTTTAGCTCTGGGGGAATCAGGAAGTTTCGAGGTGTGTCCACCCCGCGATGACGAAGTTATTATCGTGAAAAATGGTTCACTAGTATCCGAAATTCTCCCATCAATGGTCGTAGACTCGCGTTTGGAAATTGCAAGTCGTTGGCAGCACTTAAAGGAGTTGTTCTTTGACGATATCTCGTCTAAATCTGTTATGATATTGATTGGCTGTGACGTTCTCCGAGCTCATTGGGTACTAGATCAGCGTCTGGGAGGTCAAAAAGAACCATTTGCTGTGAAGACACCGCTGGGCTGAATTATAATTGAGCCACAGGGATAGGTGGCCATTGAAGAGTAGCCGCCAGCTGCCTGTCTTCAGTGGAGCCATCTGTGGAGGGTCAACTTCGTGCTTGATACAACGCCAATTTTGCAGACATTGATTCGCTCCGGAAGACCGCATCGGTTGAGGAAAGACATGCAGTGGAATTGGTGAGCGCACGGATGAAAAATGTTAGAGGACGTTTTGTTGTACCGCTCCCGTTGAAAGCAGAGCGATCCACTGGTTGTTCTAACATTTAAGCAGCCTTATCACGACTGCACTCATTGCGAAAACGTTTTCTGCATGACCCAGAATACTTTGAAACATGCAGCATTTATGTCACGAAATCTCGAGAATGGCTATGCGTGCCAGTTCCCCCTGAGCTGATGACATCGCAATCAGCCGCAAGATGGTACCTGCATCACCATGCAGCATCGAACCCTAGAAAGCCTGGAAAAATGCTTGACTGTGCAGCTAAGCACCACGGAAGATCGCTGAACGACATGCCCCTCCAGGTTTGGTAGTTGTTCTCTGGAAATTTCGAAGAGACCGGGTTGCAATGTTGGCAGATGTTGAAGAAATGTCCATGCTAGTTTATGTCCCGCAGCTTGATCAAGGGACTCTGATATTTCTGTGTTTCTCCCAAAATGACGTTCATAGCGATCCTATTGAATTTCAAATGACTTCTCATGTTTTCCGTGGCGTCTCTTCGCCATTCTGTCCCAAGTCCGCCTTGCGACAAACAGTGTCTGTGTTCGGCAAGGATTACGACCACCGGATCAAATCAGCTGCCCTGATCAACCCCTATGTAGATGATTGCTTGGTGTCAGTACCTCCCGTCGCTGACGCAAAGAGTTTTGTACAAGGACTAACCGTGCTGCTGTCAAATGGGGGTCTCACTTTCATAAGTGGGTGAGCAATGTTCCCGTTGTACTGCAAGATCTTCCGCCATCTGAACGAATAGAGGCTATAGTGAAAATGCCTCCGAAAGCGATAAATACACAGGGGTATTTGGGCATTGAATGGGATCACCTCCCCGACACCCTTTGCTTTCGGTTTCGTATTCCCGAGAAACCACTAACACAAAGAGGAATCCTGTCATTCGCTTGTTCGCTTTTTCATCCACTAGGATGGGTAGCCCTTGTATGCGTACCCTCGAAGCAGCTGCTACAAGAGCTTTGTAAGGCCGGCCTTGGTTGGGGCGCTCCTATCAGTGAAGCTCATTCAATTCGATGGCATTCGTGGTTGAAACTGGTCAAGCTGATTGGAATCGTGCGGCGAAACATTTTTGTGCTCATCCAAGAACAAGCTTCATCCGTTGGTTGTCTGTCAACTTTTTTTGTCGAGGTGGAACGTATTCTAAACGATCGACCTTTAACGTCTGTAATTTCAGATTGTCGTGACGCATTGGCTTTGACGCCAAATCACCTCTTGCTACACTAAGCAAACGCAGGTATCCCATCTCATTGCCGTTTGAAAGAGTAGCTCACCCGACGTTGGAAGCAGATTAACTACTTGTCGGGTATTTTCTGGAACAGGTAGAGGAAAGAATATATTCGAACACTTCAGCTTTACCATAAGTGGCTATATCGGAATAAAAACCTCAGAAGGGATGATGTTTTGGTAGTGTCCGAACATCTTGCGACCCGGTTTCGATCACGCGTTGGCTGTTGATCCATCTCAGCTTTGCTTCCTTTTTGGAGTACCTCACCGTTTGTCGAAAACCGTTGAGGTTTGTAATTTTGTATCCGTGTAACTACTTTTATTTTTATAGTACAACAAACTTGTGTAACCATTCGTTCGGAGTTTTGCCGGTTTGGTTCCTAACCTTGATGCTCGTTGCTCAAGAAATCGAAACGGTCGGTACAAATACATCGGAAAAAATGAAAAAGCGCAGAGGAGGCTCTACAGGACTATGGGATGCTTTTCAATTTGCACAAGCCGGGCGTACAATACAATTCGCGCTTCGAAGCTGGTATAAAGTGTAGTATGTTTAAGTGGATGTCACAGCTATTCCCCGGCTCTGGTGATATTTTAATCCGATTGCAACTAATGTGAGCGAGATAGGAATTAAAATATATAACAAACGGGAATGGTAAATATCTTATATTAACGGCCGTAGAAAGTAGGTGTACATATCTTCAATGCAGTGCCCTGAAGCACTGCATAAATTATTGTGGCTGATCTTGACCATATTCCGCCTGGAAAAAACGATCGAAAATATCGTTTTGCATTTAAATTGGTGGGTGTTTTTTGTGTGCAAGCCGACCACTTTCTGGTGGGAAAGACCAGTTGGTAGAGAAAATCAAACGGAGCTGACCGCAGCATACAACCAGTAAGCAGCTAACCGGGCGTCCTCACCGATCCACACGAGCATTCCTGCTTTGATTAAAGAGATTCGCGCATCATTTTTGCGTGTTTATGTGTGCAAACATCCTGTCCAAGCTTCTACATGTGCAAATGAAACGGAGGAACAGACTACTCAAATTACTTTCACCTGAGATTTCTAGTTCATGCTTTCTTGTTGTTTTGCGCGGAAATTATTTGAAAATCCACCGAGGAGGATAGCACTTAGGCCTGAGGCTATTTTACTTATAGAAATTGCGTAGTCTCTCTCGATATTTAAATGAGATGGGAGATGTTTTTAACAGAAAAAAGACCAAAAATTGATAAGGTGGACATATTTAGTGTTGGCAAAACAATTTTCTACAAGATATTAGATGTCTGATGATACAGTGAGGTGATTGAAAATGCTATTTTTGTTTTTAAAGCCAAATGTTGCACCCTAAATATGCCTAATTTGGTTTCATATTTTATTATCAGAATACTGCTATTGGCTCGTCAACGGCAAGTATTTTTTATAGCACTAAGACAAATATACTTTGGTTGCAATCTTGATCACTTGAATAATTTACAAACTGTGCTGGTTTCGCATAAATACACTAGTATGCTCTGCTCAGTTTTGGCCTTTCAAATGTCGTAAAAGCGCATAACTTAGCATCGCGGTTTGCGCACATTTATTTAAACGGCACAGGTTTTGCAGAGGTAACACATCGCAATCAAGAACTACCTGGAACTGAGGGTGCAAAGCTGTGCCCAAAAACATGGACTGATGTGCTGTGAAATATCTGCAGATGCATCTGCGAATTCGGGGACCCGCAGCTTACTACAGTTACACACCGTGGCCCGCACCACCAAGTGGAGTAGCTATTAGGAAAAATGTTTTCCAGCACGTAGCTTGTAACAGATAAAAGCCGATCAAGCAGCTTTCGTTAGTGTCCAACAAACAGTTGCATGTCAACTGCGTACTTAATTATCCTCCCTGTAGTCATCTGGTTTCTGGGTTACACGGCCTAATCTGTCATCACTAAGTGATCGAAACCAACCCTGAGTTTCACAAAAAATTCAAATGCTGGAATTATTTTATATATTGGTACAGGTTAACAACCAGTGTTGTTAGTGGTTCCTTCTAATCAGCGTGGGTATCGATTCCGTTTGAAAGGCAAATGCGCCTTCCTAATGTTACAATTTGGTAAAAAACCATGCCTACTGAGTTACTTCAACGGAGTTGAATTATGCTAAGTTCAGTCATATGATGGCGTTAAAAGCTGTTCAAATATTGGTACATTTAACATGTACCTCAATGCGCTTATTTGTGAGGTAGACTTAAGGGGCACGTTTATAATCCACATTAGCATGTTAACTTCAAGAACTTCAAAATCACTAACTCATTATGCTTAGCTAACATTCGATGTTGTCACATGCTCTCCTGCACCCCATGCGAGAGTAGCGTCTGGTACTATATGATTTTCCTTTAAGCGTGTTTCAACTCTGATCTCTGAATCACGGGTGGTTTGGTCCGTAAACGGTTGCGCAAAATAAGCTCGTATATCCTTCGGTCTGCTCATCCCTAGGACGCCTGACCATCAGAGCACGGTAGGCGAACGAGTATTGACATTGCCACGCCTAAACCCAAACGTGCATATAAGCAATCGAAAATTAAACGTCGTATTCTGGTTGATCAGTGTGATAATTAATTCTTCACTAAAGTTTAACCCTTAAGACGGAAACGCCTAAGGGCTAGGCGTCTGCTTGTACTTTGCGAAGAGCTAACAGTTTTCGGGAAGAATTTGGTAGCCCTTAAATTTTTTGTGCTTGCATTTGTTTGTGTGCATCTGAAAATTGAATTATCACAGAAGAGATTAGTTAGGGTTTGTACGATCATGACCAACCTTTCTCTCTAGAAATGGAGTTTACACACACACGCGCAGTGAATTTAGAGATGTAGTACCATTACGATAGATAAGCAATATGACTCCCGTTGTCTAATTTTTAAGCAGGCAGTTTCATTCTTCTAATTATAGATGTACGTTTCAAAACATGATTCACGTACGCTAACAGGAGAGGTAGCACTCAATCCGAATTATATTCGCTGAAAGAACTACTACATGATGATCAGTTGATCGCGGTCGTTTGCTGGAAAAATTCCAGTTCATTGGAATAAACGCAGTTGGCTTAACGACCAAAAGTAAATTGAAATCCTCAATGCTGCTCTGCTCCATCGAGTCAAAACACTAAGCAAGTGAGCTCAACGCCGTGGAGTGAATCCTAACATGTGTGTCCCTGCGGGCGCAATATACAAATCTGGTACTAGCTAACAGTAACGTGGAGGTGAACTTTGCATTTAAATTTCATCCTTTTTGTTCTATACGGGAACTTGCGGCTTTATACTGAACAGAATACACATTCATGTGAGTCTCATTTGAAAAGACGTCGTCCTGCCCTAGCGCAATTTTTCCGGTTAATCCACTCCGTGGTGTGGAAACATTGGATGTCACTTTCGTTCTTATCAGAGCTCATCAGGGGTGCATATACTGTAGTGACTATATATTTAAATACAACACAAAATAGGGGTGCATCAATTTTATTGTCCAGGAAAGAGCCATTATATCCCCGGAGCATTCTTACGGCTATAAGGGTCCGCATTACTGGTTGCTTGATTTACTGCCCACGTTATTTTGAAAAGTGCGTGAATACTTGTCCTTGTTTGTCCGGTTGGCGTTTATATGCATGATTGGTGTTTGCCTATTAGCTTGGCAACACATATATAAGGTTTAAATTTTCATTGCTGTTGCTCAACGCCCACGGAGTCTTGCAGCCTCACAAAGCAAATAATTCCTTGAAAGACGATTGCTCCGATGCTGCGCAGACGTTTGCTTGCTCGAAAAATTAGTTGAAGTCGTATACAAATTTGTTAGTTACCTGTTACTAAACGGGCAAGAACCTCAAAATCTTAATCCTAGTTCACATTTGCGACAACTCTTAAAGGTGAGCATTCCTTATGGTAAGACCTACCTGCAGCAAGAATCGAGGTAAACACAAGCAAGAGAAACTTGAAATTGGTGAAGTCATACGGAATTCTAAGTTTCTAAATAGAATTAGTTTTTTGAAGTGAACTATGAAATCTAAAAACACCGTGAATGTGTAAAAGGCCTTTATAGCTACTTTAGAAAGAATTGTGTTGTCACCAACCCCCTCTTCCAAAGAACTTTTGCACCCTACTCCACTATATCAGTGGAGTACGTAGTGTATCAGATATCAACGAGTCTCGACACTTCCACTGCACACCATGGTTCTGAGATCCCTGCTACCATTTATCCGCATTGCTAATCCCATCATTTCATCATCCTTGCTAATGCTTTTGTGACGCTGGCCATAGGCACAACAGTCCAAGGCCACGAGGCCTCAGCGGTGTTTCTAGGTGTTAGTTCAAATTAACCGGCTGGATTGCGCCAACTTTGCTGCACCAGCAGAACCGCTGTTCTGCTCCCCCATTTTCCGCAATTCGCCGTTTTCTTGTCATGTGTCAGGTACAATGCCTCTTGTTTTCCCTCGCTCGTTTTGTTTTTGTCTGCCACCTTCAATTCCGACCTCTAAATCGAATAATGTCCACTGTTTATGACACTGTCCCTTTACCCACAAACCCCGGCAGTCATGCTTTTATTCTGACTGCAACATTACGATCCTGCCTGACTGTATGCCAACCACCAGTTGGGAACGAACATTATTATAAATATAATTATTATATTCTTCCTTCATGGAAACACCAGCAGTAAATGTGATAGCCATGTCATTTGTGACCTTAAAAACGCGTCGAAATTAATGACAGTCTGAATGCGTAGTACACATCCAAGCGCACTGCATCGTGAAATCCGTTTTGAAAGGTCACATTTACCAATAGAAAACAGGGTAAACTGAATATAGAGTCGAACAAAAGCGGTGTGCTTTTTTGAACCTCCGATCTTTAGAAAGCATGCCAGCACATTTGATATTCAGTGCGATCGACATAAGTAAGTTATTTAAAGAGCTAAATAGAACAATTATCCAATACATTACATATTATTATAGCGTTTTGAATTTGCGTTTTATTTCTAAGCTTGATGGCAAGCAGTAGCCCGCAGTATCACCTATCTTTCTGGCTCATTGATATCTTCAAATTGCACCAAAACAGCATTTGACAGAGTGGAATTCTGGCAAAAATTAAACTGCAAACCAAGTAAGTTTTTCAGGCTATCAAGTAATAAAAATTTTGCTACGGTCAAGAAACGTGCACGTGAACACTTCTCCCCCGAAGAGGGAATAATTCTCTCTGTATCACAGCAATGAATCCAGCAATCAAAATAAACATTGCGATGAGTGGTTTCCTGCGTTCAAATATTAATGGGCATTAGATTGATAGATTTCCAACCTCTCCAATTATATTGCTTCATAAAGTAGTTATTGACAAGGGTTTCACGGTGATTAACTAATGAGCAGGACGAACTTCGCAAATGGTGCCGTGGCGAAAATGCACGAATATATGGTGCCAAATAAAGATTATTTTCTTGTGCATAACATTTTCCTACTCAGCGGACAATTTTCCATTCGTGAATGTTGCTAGATGCATGCGGTGAAGATCCACATGAAGATGACGCAAAGCAACCGGATATTGCTTTTTGAATATTCTAATTTTCAACAACTTGGGTCTGTACCGTTTGAGCACTTAGTCGTAGACCACCAGCAATTTTTTTCGAAGAAAACTACAGATAGCGCATTCCAGCAGGCAACGTTAAAACGCACATTTCCTATATTAATTAAGTATGAAAGCGGAAGCCTTGCGCGTTAAAAATGCCAGACCACAAGTTAGGCAAGCATTGCAACCCTCAACCACAAAAACAAAGTGCTCTAATTACGGAACTATTTGGCTTATTACTTGAGACTAAATTGGAATTCAGGGACATTGATTACCCGAAACACGGTGATCTGAACAACGATACATTTGAAATTTGAAAGTCTGTAGATTTAATTTTGAGTTCAAAGGAGGCATTAGGCGCATGGTGATTGTGTGTGGTGTTGCCTGGACAGTAGATACATTCAAGCATATTTCATACTGTGGAGCGTACGGTTTTACATCTACCAGCATTAAAGACATTTCTCAACTTAATTTATCACGCTGCGTTTCTGGCGGTCACTCGGGTGGATCAGTGTCGTTGTAAGTTTGTAATCATTCTCTATAGTGTCTTTAATATTGCGATTTGCGGTTCATTATATTTACATCGCCTTTTGGTTGCATACGATTTCGGAGTTGTGTTGTAAGCCAGGTCGACTATGTAATGTTCATCCAAAGGTGGGTCATCAACCTCCTTAAATGAACGATGTATCTTGTTGCAACACTATACGCTTATAAAAATGCCGACACAGTTTGCCATAACGCAAGTGATATTTCCACTTTTAGATGAATGCCACAAGGAATAGTGAGATCGTTGCCTAGGTCTATGGGATCATTCATCTCTACATGTGCAGTTAAAAGCAATATATGTGTTGACATTTTTGTGAGGGCTCATTGGTTTCGTCCGGAAGTTTTCCATTTGGTTGCTGTTTTATTTATCGTAACTTCCCAGAAGAGATTGCCACTGAATCGTGTAAAATCCATCGCATTTAGCTCATTAGCGACACTGCTGTACTACAGCTTTTGCAATGAAAATTATGTGGTTGCTTTCGCAACTCTAAAGGGTCCAGTTCTAGGCACAGGATACATTAAGTAGAGGCCTTTTTAATCCCTAGTTAGGCTCATATTGTGTCATTCATTCAAAGTGGATGCTATTTTTGTGAGTAAGTGTCTCAAAGCAAAAACGTCATTATTACTGCGCTTATTTAGTGACACTCTCGATAAAGCCACAACAGTATATCCATTCAAGCCATCTCAAAAATATTTTACCCCAGAAGATTGGTTAGAGGCAATAAAAACCTACATCTCAAGTTGTGCATTTGGCAACGATCTCAGAAAAACACAATGGAACGAAGAACAAAAACGTGAGTTGCCCTGGTTGATACAACCCCATCGTTTTCAACGGAGGTTGTGGAGAAGCTTCTGCGACATTTTGGTCGCAAAATTGCCTTTTGAGGCTATTACGGTGCCCACTACATAATCTCATTACAAAACTTCGGCTGAGATATTGTTACGCTCATTATGAAAATATTGCCCCTTGTGGTTTGCTACGTTATTACACAGGTACATGCTACAATGATGATCTGGACCGCTGCGCTGATGAGTTTCATCAATAATGCCAAATGTAAAACCCATTTTAAATCTAGTTTAGCGCTTTTATCTACGGAAGATAGAAAACACGTCTGGCACTACAGAGACATCCTAAATACCTACTTATATGAAGAAACATTATTATTTTATAATGAGTCATCACCTTCCTGATTTTTCTAAACTCCAGCCCGCTGCGATGATGGGGGAGAATACGTACGTACATTTTGCTTTCCTAAACCTCGGCATGTGTTAGCGATACGCGATTTTTCTCATTCTCCGACAATAAACTGATCAAGTATAATGATGAATGTGGTGCTCACGCGCATGAGATCTTGGCTGCTCAAAATGGACTTAAATGGACACTTGGAAGATTCAAGTGATATGATATCCTTGTTTGGCTCAAATGTCGGTTGCATAAAGATTCATTCAAGATAAATGTGACAGTTCTCATCTATTCGGTGGCTGTTCCGCTTTTTCAAACAGTTTAGTTGTTACAAATGTCTCCAACTATAGCACAATCCCAGAAGCCTTGGATTTTGGAATTTGGTCCTCAGGTTTATTCATGTTTCTTTGTTAAAACCGCAAATAGTGGCAAATGTTATTTTGAGTTTTATTGTTTTCTCTTATTGGTACTATTTGAATCTATTTAAATCTTTGGCTATCATGGAAACTCCAGATTGCGTGTAGCCAAACCATAATGTTTTTATGCAACTCCTCTTGTTTTAAGGTTCAGTGGAATCATTTTAATCATTTGTCAACGCTATGTGCTTGCTTAAGTTGCTTTCTGGATAACAATGAGTGGGAATCTTCCCGTGGAGCATAGGACTTTGAGAATTAAGTACTCAAAGGCTAACGAGAACAAATTGCTGAGATTTGAACCATTTAGTTTTTTAATAGCTGACTCACATGACGTAAAGATAGTCCTGTGTGATATGGCCCAGTACGTTGCTATCTCCGGGATACTGCAGAAACTATGTGCCTTTGCTGGACTTCAAAAAACGGGTGTACCGATGGGAAAATCGCAGTGGGAATTTCCAGCAAGAAGTTTTTGGTTTGCACGTGTCGCAACTGTGGTAGATTTCAGTTTTCTCGATATTTGCGCGCTCTAGGAAAGACTATTGGCCTTCCAGTTAAGGAAGATTCACCGGTGCTTTCTGACCGGAAGCTTAATAATATCTTGATTAAGGTCCAATTGATTGGCAAGAGATTTATAATCATTGGGCCATTGTCAGCAGATATTTTTGAGCGTAAAATTCACGGCGCTTTTTCTGTGACATAACGTTTGATGCGGCCAGTACTATTTCACTGCCCCTTCAACCAGCCATTTATACAAACCTGAATATTGTGTTGTATAACCACAAGAAATAAAAGACAGCCTTCAATGTCTAAACTTTTAAATCATTTAATCAGATTAGCCGTCAAGACCTACGTTGTTCTTCTTGTGACAATGCCGACGTCAGCCAATTTATGTCCACTGTCTTCAGTGAAATGCCTTCAATTTTACACTCCACCAGGTAAGGCTCAAACCCGGGTGCCAAAAATGTGTTCGTTCTTGTTAAAGGAAACACGTGCGTTATGAAAATCAGCCAGTGTATTCTAATAAAATCTCATTTGTAGATTAAAATTCGCATGAAGTTCTTCTGATTGGGGAATACAAATGATCCATTGACGGACTAAATTTTTCCCGAGAGACCAATGAATGTATGTGTCCGACTTGCAAATTTCGTTTAAGTTTAAATGGACTTATGGGAGGGGATTTTTTTCTCCTTGCTATCAATAAAAAATAGGATGTTTTAAGAAATAGAAAATTTCAAACAACCAGAGTTGTTTGGAGAATAACCATGCAGAGTTTTCGAAAGCTCACAATAGGAAGACCTGGATTTCCCATTGGGGAAACATGATTCTTTAATAACTTCCCTTGCTTAAACATTTTAAATGTTTCCTGAACAAACTTGAATAATGCCAACTTTCAAAGCAAGACCGAACGAAATCTCCCGGATTCTAGGTGAATAAATGACTTCCAGCTTTTTGCGTAGTGTAATGTCTCAGACATACAGGCAAAACAGCACACATCAAATTTGCAAGGTTTCACATTCAATGCACTTCGTACACGTGCACCCACAATATAAATATGAGCCAATTTGACGCGCACCATTATTTCTCATACTGTGATTCATACAATGACTTTTTGAATAATACGAAATGCACCAGAATACCTTCTTATTCCACAAGTATTGCATCAGAATAGAGTACAATGGGATTCGGCAGGAGGCACGAATCACAGCAAAGTTCAATTATGTAAGTGAATAATAATGCAAGGAAATTTTTTAATTGGATTTCCACGCATGTGTCGTGATGCGTTATTGTAGTAAATGCAGTAAAACTCAAAGAACAGCTTTTTGGTCCATGAATGTTTCATCCTCCTTTCCCTCTATCAGAAAGTAATAAGTGGGTTCCTACAAGGCCCGGATCCTACCAATTTAATCATAGAAGAACTTCTGTTGCGGAACGGCTACTGAAAACATCTCTGTGCTAAATGTCTGACCCTAATATCGAGCATTTGTGCGATAAGCCTACATGCCCAATCCGTGCATGTATGCATGGTTCATCCACATTAACCCGATTGAAGTTAACTGAGTGAACAACCCCCCACCTACTACCGCAGCTTAAGTATGTCAGCTAAAATCTTCAAGGGTGATGAATTCCGAGGCCATCCTCTCCTGTTTACGGTTCCTACCGTGGTTTATTTAACAAAATGCACTAAACAACCATAGAATGGACCAACAAAAAAGGTAACCGTTTGGTGGATTGAGACATAATGGCCATTAAATCCTTAAAGAACAACCGAAGCCTCCTTAAAGTGTTAAATCCATCATTCAACCATCAACATAGAACGGGGATTACTTGTCAGTTACCCAATGCTAGTGGACGAAATGCGTGAACAGTTAAGTCAGAAATGCTTTGTGTTACCAAGACGCTCTGGGTGCAAAAATGGATTAGGATGTTTTGTTAGGTCTCTTTTGGAGCAGTGGAATTTATCGCCACAATTAAGGTGGTGATAAGTGAATCTGGGCACAGCCGCTGGTGACAGAAAATCTCCCAATGAGGAAAATACTTTTTGTTGTGTTAATACTGTCAATCTGGAGAACAAGCGTTCCCATTATAAAGCGGTGGCAATTAAATTTTTCCGTGATTTGATGCCAAGGTAGTAACTGGCAGCCACGCACATTTGGTGTGTTTTGAACATTGGCCTCTCTTCATCCGTTCAAAGGTTACGGAAAGAAAATTCGGGGGTATTGGATTTAAAATTTTAATTTGATCTGCTCAGCCGCAATTGACAACGCCCTACAGTAAATGTAAGAATAACACTCAACTGGCAGAAAACGCAGAAGGGAGCTCATAGTAAAGTGATCCTATTGGGTCTGGTTCGTAAGCATAATGGAAGCGAAAGGCTTGCGTCTCTGTTGTTTTTATGATGAGGCTGAATGTTTGTCAAAGTATCAAAACTGCCTTACTGGAAGTTAACAGGCTTTAGTTGTCACTGCGCCGTGAAATTCCGAGCGATACGTGGGAGTCAGTGTGGTTCCTCGTGGATAAATGTGCTTCGCAGTCGACGAAACAGATCCTTGAGTTTTCGCATGCAATCTAAGCCCATGATTCAACCGCAACATACAGGAACCACATGTTATCATATGTACATTGTTAAGAATACCCGTGTTTCTTTGACCGTGTTTTGTCTACGCACGTCCGCATGACGAAAGCACTACCGCAAAAAACCAAACCTACACATGTGTTTTACACTATGTTCTACCTAGCACTGCAAGATTCTCGCTTTTTCTCTCGGTATTTACGAAAACCACGCAAAACCTCTCGTCACAACATCCACGTTTAACAGAGATACCATAATTCATGGCAACTTTTCTTGAAGCACCAGCATTATTGGCAAATTTCAAGCTGAAAACGAGAATTCAACTGGAGTTTCATGCCCATAACGCGCTCTCTAAGTCCAAGTAACTTGTACTTATGTAAGTCTCTTTTTAGGACTCACCATTCGATGTTTGAGTAGTGGTTGCAGGTTCAAAACGAATCCAACAGATGAAAAAGACCATCAAAGTGTCGTTGAATGCCTAAGGAATGATCACATGTCTTTAAGGCATATTTTATCACGCCTCCATAACATTGTAGGAAGTTAGACACGAGTCATTGTTTGACGTAGGTGAGGCATGATAAACAACGGCAAACCGCTATTATCGGCTAAATGCCCCTCTTGTATAGGTAAATGTTTATCGTTTTCAGTACGTACACTATAAGCATCAGTCCGTTGTTCAAAATTGTTTGTAGATTATGTTTCGGTTTCAACATGTACGACCTCTCTTAGGGATACAGCTTCTTTGAAGGCAGTTTGACTTCGCTTAAGACTGACGAAAATTTTAGGTTAATATGCCGCTTTTGTACACAGACTGCCCACTGAAACGCTGTTTAGAGATCAAGAGTGACTTTTACCTCTCTGGTCAACCCTTGTTCACCAAGTACAACAATCCTCTGTTATATGGGGTTTTTTTCACTTTCTAACCATTATCTTATGAGTGCCCCCTCGAAGACAAAGCAGATTGTATTCTTGTGTTTAGCAGTCAGATTTTAAAGGAGGTTCACCGGTTAATTCCTAAATTCAGGGAAGCGTTGGTAAAAATGCCACCATACACAGATATCTGTTAACAGGTTAGCCTGTGTGGCCGTACGTAAAACTTGTTCACCACTCAAATACAATTTTGTTCCTAATAACGCTACACAACTCGGCATTAACTGTGATTTGGGAAGATTCAATATTCATTCTTAAAGCGCACACGAATAATATTACTGGGGCGGATAAAAATGCATTTGATTCACGATCATTCCAGTCCAAAACGAAAGAACAACGCCGAACTGCTCCACGTTAGTGGTCTTCTCAACGAACGTCACCGGGAAAAAGTGAACCATTATATTCACAACTATCGCCCTATGCCACACTGTGGAAGGTTAAGTTAAAACGCTAACATCTGACGCGGGCCATAATTAGAAACCCACAGTACAGATTATTATACTTTTGCCGAAGGGCAAAACTGTGTATCGGCAACCACAGCCTTTTTGAAGACTTCAGCAGTACATCAGCGAACACGCGTTCCGTTAACAATCACAATGCCTTTGACGTGTAACGTAGCATCGAAATGATTTTGCATGCTTTTCCTCGGGTATGCGAGCAGCTATTTGCCTATGGGATTTATTGATCTTTGAAATTGAAATTGTTCATTTTGTGTGCGGCCGAACAAGTCTTTGAGGAAATGTTTGCACATGCACAATTCCGACACCCACAGCACCTAAGGATGAAACAATATGTGTTTGCTACGGTTGTTTGCACCCGGTTTACAAAGAGTTTGTTTTTGCACAGCAATGCGGACGAATCATGTCGCTTAAGTCTTTTGAGTCATTGGTTCATCTTCATCTTGCATCAAGAGACCTTTGGACTTCGCCTTTCGATGATTGTTGATCTTTTGGATTTCAGAAAGCGTTTTTGCGCACAACGACCGAGCATTCTCACACAGCCGCACGGTCGCAAGATTGCCTCCACCTGGAATCATCAACCTCCCCAGGTGTACATCCTCAAATTTCTATCTAGAATTCCAAAAGCTACCACCATTTGTTGGCTTCCTGCATTACGTGCTGATAGACTTTTTTCAGTAGAATGAATTCGCCGGACAAACGTGGTCTAATAGCGAGTCATTTATTGCGTAACCCGAACGAGAGACTAAAAAGAGTCGTACTCGGATACAAGAGCGTAAAAACTGAATTTCTCAAAGCCGGATTCAAACTTGCACGAAGACTTGAAGAGCACCACCCATCAGTAAGTAAATACGTTGAGAGATTAATAAATTCGGATACTTCGGTCTGCGGTTAAACATCATGTGAGAATAAGGTGCGTAAATTTTTCAGAAAACACCATTACATTAGGTAGATTTCCTCAAGTGGACGATTCCAAGCACGCAATCACCGGGAAATTGAACACCGCTATATCAGATACAAGGGCCCTTGCAGTATTTGGACGGTGGATACTGGGATCATCCCGCTTTGTTATGTGCGTCTGCTTGCCACAAAGTTTTACGGAGCCTAGACAACAAAAGATGTATTCGTATTTACTTCCCATGCGTTTCAATAAAAATGTGCTACCACATTCACCTCGAACTGCATCAACGCTGTGGAATTAGACTTGCCACACTCGGGATCCCAAACACCTTTCGCAATGCAATGAAACAAACGTGGGTTGATTTTCAATGATAGCTCCCATCGTGCCAAAGTCTGTCCAAAACCAGTAGATTACGCATTTGTATAAGTATGATGCGGCATTCGCTAATGAGCGGAAAGGTTTCCTTTCCAATTTAAGCAATAAAATAGATTTCACTCAGCCAGAGTGCATAATACGTCATGTTGTCATAAAACATCCCTGTGTCTACTAAACTTCCGCAGCAAGACATTCCAGATATTCCAATAGATTCCCAAAATTTCCAAAACCATCTACCTAAAGCAGGGATACGATACCTTTTATCGGAACATTAGAACAACCTACACATATATATTCCCGGAGAGGGTGATGACAGCTCTACAAAAATTACCTAGAGAATCACATTTTTGATTGTACAGATAAAGATTTCGTCATGCGTTGTGAGGCTCATCATGACTGTTTCTATTTTCGTGGGACACAAATGCGCCAAAAGGCGTATTTATTGCTTGATATTACGTCATCCTTTGTCAGACCGAACCATTTCTGAACTGCGGACTTGCTATCTTTTAATTTGATTGCACCAGCAACTGGTTAGCATAGTGTAGTAGTCCTGGCCAGCTGTCTTGTCTACCACGTAGGCTTTTATTAATCAACCGGCTATTCGCCTCCACAGCATTTGTCGTTCTGTGTACCTATCTAAGCACTTGCAATAAACATCAATTAGCCACAGCAGGGACGCTGTAGAAAACCAAAGTGCACGCTAGAGGAAAATGAACAAACCTAGCGTGCCTTAAGGAAAAAACCTGGTTTATTGGAAATCGCATGTAGACATATAATTTGGATTTGAATGACCAAGAAACGTTTAAGGTGTGTGAACGAAGCCGACTTTGTAGAACAAGAAATACGGGGGCCAGATATAGGCAAGGTAAACTGTCTCTCCACCAAACGTTTCCAACAGCCTTCAAGTGGACGCCTTTCGCCTAATGGACCACCCCAAATCTAGGTTGTAAACAATCAATCAATCAATTAAATTCCTGAAGGAGTTTTTACACCGTTAGTCTCATTAACGTTTTGCTCACCCAACCAACTGCTGATCCCCATGGAAGCAACGTTTCCCTTGAAGACATCCTAAACGGGCGATTCAGTTTGGTTCCAGATGAGTGTCCTGTCAAAACCACAGTGCTATGCAAATGAGTGTATTTCGGTAATTCTGTGCAATTTCGGTTCAAGTAGAACACAATGTTGACGGAACCAAGAGGAATGCGCCTACCTTATGAGCCTTGACGGGGGCGAAACTAGTCGTAGGATGTCGGAGAAATGTCATCAACCTTAGGAGTAATGTATTACGTCCGCACATGTACCGCTATATCTTGAATGTCGGAGCGACTAAAACATGAGGCGCCATAATGCAGTACATCGAGTTACCCAAAAACATCATAAACGATGTATCTGGCTGGGTTCCCGGTGAGTCTCCCGTCAGATCCAAATTGTTACGCAACTGAGTGTTTTTGGTCAACGTTGTCGTTCCCAAAAACATGGCTCGTTGCGGCCATTTGCATGAATACTGTTGGAGAATAAGTGAGCAGTCGAGTGATGCTCAGCAGTGTCGTGTTCTGGAAAAACTCCATGGCAGCAAGTTCAGTAGGAAAACGTCAAAACTGCTTTTAAAATTTGATCGTCAATTGGATGGATATTTTACATGTATGGCAGCAACATTCAAAGTCGTTTGCTTTGGTCAGTTTTCCAAACATACCCCGTCAAGTGCATAGTCTCAGCTGACATCTTGAAATCTTCTACGCCAGATAAATTGCTAGGGTGATTATTTTCATATTTTCACAAAGACAACATAATCTTCTTTGCTCAACGTGATTGTCCATACATATGAGGCACTGCATCCATTCAAGGTTATCCAATATATCGCAACATTTCTGGAAAGGACGTTACAGGTGTTTTTCCTTCGTCACAAATCATGTTTAACGATTAGTTTCAAGTATTTCAGCATAGAAAAGCAGTGATTCAGTAACCATTTTCTTTGGGAATCAGTAAGTCCCACTCGCTAGCTGCGTACGGGGCTCAAGACGATATATTGTACGCGTAGGGTATATCGTATAAGTTTCAGGTCAATTTTTGCAGCGGTCCACAGTTGTCTGACATGTTCTTTTATTGGATTATATTCTTCTCCGATCTATGCAAGACTTCTGCTAGCAAAGCTGCCGATGCATTGGTAATCAGAAATTTTCAAAGTCCCCGCAAAATTTCACCTTGATGGCCTCACATATAAGTTGGTAAATAATGGACAACTCCTAGAAATAATCTCAGATGCTCTTCTTAAGGTGTGTGTAACTTTAAGATCCTTCTTTCGTATCATCTCAGATATTCGCCATAATGTGTGCGTGTGTGTAAGTATTTACAGCGTGTATTGCCATATTCTACCGAGAAAGCTCAAGAGTTCGTAATCCTTGGCCCATAATTTCTTGCGCCATCCATTTTGGCCTTTGAGAATACGTCACGTAGTTATCAGTACACAACTTAATATACTTCCTGTGAAAACCAAAAAGACGGTTTTCTGAAATGCACATGTAGAAGTAAACTTGACCTCATGATACTCCCGCCATTACTTTCCTTTTTATCGTCCATTCCACTTGTTGTTCTTATATGTAACCGCCGCTTGCCTTGCAACCTAGGCCGTACCGTCCTACGCTGGTATACTAGCATGTGTGAATAGGGCAGCTGATCTATTTACGGATGCGTGTTCGTGCTCCGTTTTCTGAGGCCACCCCGACTTGTTCTGTCAAGATTTCCATGTGCTCCAACCGCCAGTCATAATGGCGAGACTGTTCTCGGAAATGACGATCATTACCCACACTAGAGAATCAAAACTCCGCCAAACGCTGTTTGTTGTGCGGATCTTGACAATGCATTGTGCCGGTCAGTTATGGAGTCGTGCAGTTTTTGACTCCACAAAAGTTTAAGATACAGGTCTTTATAAATTTTCTTATATTTTTGTGAACAGTACCTTAGACATTTGAATTATTTTGACGCGCAAATCAAATCATTTAACGGGAGCCCAAATATCCGCATTGCCAATAAACTCACTCTAATTGAATGAATGATGCATTAATGTGCACTCTGAATAAAGACACCCTACCACCGGCCCCCATACTGAAGAACAACGTGAATAATCTTCTGATTAACTTACTGAACAAAGGATGGATTTTTAAGGTGTAACGCTCACCATGTTTGTCTGTGAAACTGAGGCACTCAGCCATCCGGCACGGGAGTATTGGTAGGTGTTTTCTGGCAAACCAGATGGACAGTAAATAAATATATGAAAAGCACGTGCGTAACGCTGTATTTGAACAGCGAGTTGCAGTGTGATTCACAAACCCCATCCCTTCATAGACTACTAACAAACCGATCATAAAATGGTCAGCCCTAGTTCAATATTTCCACACGCACATCACTATTCACACGTGGCAGGAAGGAGGGATTTATGGGTGGTTACTCTTTTGCATGCCGTTTTGTTCAGAATGCTTTTAAACTATCACTGGGGTCAACGTAAGTTTCGTGTACCGCATTATATACCACAGTAATGCGGTGCTTCAAAAATGCGACAGCTGATTTATAGACAAAGCTGGGGCAACTATATATACTTAAATGGAGAATGTTCATAAAGAATCCGATCCAACGAAAAAATCTGACAATTTCCGATGTTCTTCGGAAAACGATCTGATGTCAGTTTGCAAATTTGGGTTTTTAAATGCAATGCATACTTTGCAAAATATAATCCAAGCTAAAATGGAAAAGATGCTTCGTTTCTCCTTGAACCGTCCGATCTTTAAGGACCCTAATCTTCTCGGAAATTTTTTTCTGGAAAATATATGAATAAAGCTCAAGCAAAACGCTCAGCCACTTCAAAACTTACTGGCGATAGAATAACGTCGGCAGTCTTTTTTTAACTGAGATTGAGGACAACGACCGAAGTAGTTCAATTTAGAATTATCCGCATTTGTAGCACTACGTTTCAGTCAGATGTTAATTCTAATAACGAGCAGCAAATTAATGCGCAGCGAAAAGCGGTACTGGCCTATAAATACACTTTACTGAGGGCTCGTTTACGCGCAACCACTGAAGCAGGATCACAGCATTGTTTCTACAGACAGCCAGCTCCCGAAGCTATAGCTCTATTTTAGCAGTTTTTACAATTGTACAGTCTCACTTGATGGGGCATTGCATTTGTTTGATTTGGATCCACGTAGACAGCTTAATAATAATTTAACCGTAAAAAAACTTTTTCCCACCTGATTACTCACATATGAAGACATCCACAATATTTGTTACTACTTTCTCGTTCGAAAACAGAATATTTAAATTCAGGAATGTGCCCACGTAATCCCCAAAAACGTGATTGCATGTTATCGTTCATACTCACTGATTCAAATCAGCTGTTCTTGGGAGGAAGTTACACCGTATCTGCCTAATTTAACAGCGCGGTTAGGCAAAACGTTTAATCGGACATTTCCTGGCACACTATGAAATTTTTAGCATAAAGCGTGACCTTTTGGTGAGAACCTTCATTCAGCGACTGGCTTGGCGAAAACTTAATATTTGCGCTTGGGAAGACATGTACTGGCTCAAAAATACCGCCTTCGGAGCATCCAAATTTGCAGGTAACAGTATATTGCCTGACTGATGAAAATGTAGGCTGGTATTGCGTAATCTTTTGGTTAACCAGTGTTACACGTACTGCCCAATACAGGGTGTTTTCCTTCACGCGCAGGACAACCTGGTTGTCACACTTTCGTCACGGATAATTAGTCATATTCCTTACTATCTATCCAGTTTGTTACTAAGGCTATCCTGGATACGGCAGAAAGTCCATTATTAAAACAGGAGCTACCAGGATATTCATTACTTTTCCCCCCATTCGATTCGATATTCAATTCAGTTTGAATGTATTCAAACAGCAATGTTTTGTATTTCGATTCATATGTTTGTCCTAATATAATATATAAGAATAACCAGCTCATCCTTAATGACAGGCAGGGACCAAATCCCGAGAGTGATTATCAGAGGGCCACCATGATAAGCATCAATATTCATTGGCAGAGTTAACCTCTGACAAGACGGAGGGCCTTTTTAGATTTTGACTGCCCGGTCTATGCAGCCGTTAAAATCGAGGGTCAAAATGATTCGCACACTTAATGCGTGTCATTTTACACGATTTGCGAGTCATTGTTAAAGCAGATTATATCGCTGCTGTAATTGTAGATAATATGTAGAAATTGATGACAGCAAAAACAGGCAACTCCTAGTCAAACACGTATTGTGAACACGCTCTCAGAAAACGATACATAACGGGGTAACCTATAGGTTTTTCCTTGTTGAATGTTTTCTAAATAGGTGTAAATATGATATTTTGTGCTATATAGCGTACCCTCGTCAAACTGAAGCGCACTGAGTGGGTGTTTGCCAGATTTGGCTGCCTAATCCTAAATTGTGCATAATGTCCTTTTGGTTATCCAGCTCTAGAAGCTTGAACACATTTTTATTAGTACCTCCTCCAAAAAACTTATTTTATTCTACTCTGGCTTCTTCCTAAAGGTCAACTGTCTTTTGTGCACGTTCGCGCAAACAGAATAAGTGTATCACTTTTAACGTCCGGAAATTCATTTAATAGTCTCCCCCACCTCTTTCAAAATTGCTTCGAAGTGATTCTGTCGAAAATCACACGGACCTGTATGTGCAGATTTGATGCATGAACCATCACTTAGAGTTGACCTCCGACGGCGATAAAGCACAGCATAAATTAAATGAGATACTTACAGACGTATTTTTCACCGTTTTAACAATGAACTTCAGAGAGCACGGTGAGGATCAATGTGGTTTTATTTTCTCCACCTAAGATGCAAATAACCCTATTCTAGTCTGCTGCGTACAAGGCTTACACGCCACAGTTTTCCCAAGAAAAGTGTTGTCATGGCACGCAAAATCGTATACTTTTGAAGAGCGACGAAAGAATTTCCTGCGTAGTTTTATTTTAAGTCAAACGAAATTTTCAAGGTGGGCACATGTGTTCATTGCGCTGTCAAAAGAAAAATTGGTCGATCAGTATTGCATATATTTTCCTCTGGTGGGCACACATCATTCTGTCTTTCAGTTCATGCGTAAAAGCCACTGCAGTGGTTGGACAGAGTTTGGTGAATGACATGTGTCCTGTGTGTAGTGTGTACCAAGGCTGCTGCCACACAATCTCAAACTTAATTATGCAAAAGTAAGTCATATTCAAGACTCACCTGGAGGAGTGTTTATCTGTCTACATATTTCTGGAAAACAATGCACACGTCGTAACAAGTAAAAGTGAAAATAAATATTTATCAATATTCTGCTTCTTAGGTTTGTTATTCCCTAAGCCTTTATTGCCTAGATAATTCGCCATTGTTTGTTTTTCTCAAGCTACCATTCGTCTGACGATACATTTTGCCGTAATTTCAGTTTATCAAAATAATTGCATTCTTTTATATATGGCAACCAATCACGATAACCCCGTAAGAACAAAGCGATTTCATTAGAAAGACTTGTCATGAAGGATTGAATGAGCATAACTGCGACCATTTGAAATCGACAATGGCTAAACTCATCCATATGCTGCGCGACTTTTTGCTGTAGTGCGTCTACCCAGAAGGTACTGTTGACTCGTTTTTCAAGAAAGCTTATAAATCACAAGTCGGATGCTTTGGTAACATGGTATTTATGTCGAACATAAATACGACTTGCAATATGGCTTGAGTGCAACCCGTATTCGTTAGTTTATCTTCACGTTTAATAACCAGAGGCTTCTAAAAATACAAAATTTTAGGCAAATCTGTCTTACTGTGGTCAAGGTATGAACAGGAAACCAAAGTTGTCCAAAAAATAGTGTGTAAATCCGAATTTTCTGGACAACCGAGGAGAAGCGGAAGATACTGTCATGAATTGATGTCTCTATGTGACGTACACAGTTGAACTAGATTTGGAAAACCGCTTAAAAGTGCAAGAGCGCTCAATAAAGTTACTTCAAACACCTGTTATCGTCTGCACAACAGCAATCTGTCCCAGTCTATACATTGACAAGAATATACACAATCCCGTGTTGCTACTGCACAAGTGCTGGCTGCAAAACTCACGTATACATCCAAGATAGTTGCCGCAGCGTTCTGTGGTTGCAGAGGAATATGCTGTTACAGATGAATTCAAGGAGGAAACGTTTCGTTTTCATTCCTCGAAAGCTCAGCGATACTTGAAGCAATTAAACCTACCAATGCAGCGGTCGCGAGCGGCCTTCCAGCATTTGCCTGCAAATAGACGTTGTAAAAACGCAAGAGGGTCATCTTGCGCAACAAGGAAACTCTTCAATCCGCCAGATTATCGAGATAAATTACCATAGCTAACACACCTAGGAATTTCTTGGAGTAATTTCACGCGAGTCGCTTTTGTTGCAGGTGACCGTCTTCATATAATGAAGATGACGTATTCATATCCAAAAAGCGTGTTCGCAACAATAAGTTCCCTCATGAAAACAATGTATCAGAGATGACGGAGGGAACGCATTTTGGGAAAGCTTTCAAAGACTTCCGGTAAAACGACTGTTTTAGGAGAAAACCAACATGAAATCTGCCCGCCTATCATTAATTGGTATAAACTTCAGGATATTTCCCACAGTGAGGGGAACATCAAAATAATTGCGCCTGTCAAAAAAGAAAATATGATCAGGTTTATTCCACTCTCCAGTTAAACGGGTAAGATGTTAACCCTCCATTGATGGAATCACGCCAACCCAGATCTACATAAGGCCATTCTATCTTCCAATTCGTTTAAAATTCCATTTTAACCGCATCTAAAATCTTGTGTTCTGGCGGTCCCTCCGTAATCAATAAATGTCGGGAAAATGGAAATGAAAAATAACAAACTTTATGATGAAATCCCGTGGGAGGTTTCCTTTTTTAAGCGTGAGCAGTAGTCTTATGAGGTGTAGAATGCAACTGGTGTGGACCCTAAAATTCATAAACGACATGGAGAAACGTAACGCAACAAGTAACGCAGTAACCTACGCTTTTCGCGTTTGCTGTTGGGGTGTGCTGCTGAAAACGTTAGGGAATAAATATGGTAGGCCACGCTTTTCGAACGTATTGCAAAATATTTTACGCAGGAACTTTCCATCACCAAAATACTGCTTATGTTTCACCAGTATCACATGTGTTCCACTGCTGCTGTTAATAAAAATCTGTCTGCTCTGATTGAATTCAGTTAAATGTATCATACCAGTTTGCAGTGCGACAGGCGAGCTAGTTGCCTAATATAGAAAAATCTAACTTTTGATAATCAACAGCGGTAAAAATTCAGATTTGGTTGACCTGATCGCTAAATGTGAAGGGTCCGCCACGGCCAAATGAGACGTCTATAAGATTAAATAGTTTCCTGGCAACCTCCTTGACATACAAGCTTAGATAACGACCAAATTACCATAAAAGCGCACTAGTGAGCACAACATTTCTTGAGCTAAGCTAAATCAAATCGCTACCCAGTGAGAAAATGCTCGGCAAACGTAAGTATCCCACGCGGGTGTCAGCGCGTATTATTTGTATGCATTCGGCGTTTAATGCTGAACGCTTGGACACACCTAGGCAACGAATCCTCTCTTCTCTGTTGCATCGATCTAAAGATGGAAGGACAACATTTGTTAGTATAAATTCTATCGGTGTTTCTATAAACGCATTTGTGTGAAAAAAGCAGACTGTTTAAATCTACTCCAATTACACTTAGAACTCTGTTGTAACTCTGGCTTATCTGATTGTTTCTTAGGTATGTTCCAGCATACGCTTCATAAGTTGAAAGGTCGTTGACACATTACAACTTCCCAGGTAAACGTAACAGAATCTAACACGGTGATCACACAGTTCTATGCTGAGATCCATCTCAAATGTGATGACACTAACAAGTAAGTTAGACGGCAGCAAACAGTTGACACATAACTATCATTGACGAAGATCATATACTTACCGCGGCACATTTCAACTCTACGAAATCTCCATACTACAACATCAGGACAGATTTAACAAAAGACATGAATGCTAACATACGTGAAGGGCAAGCTTTATTAGAAATGCATTTGGGTGTTCTCATCTCTGAGGCACTTCCACAAAATATTTCAGTGCACTTTCGGGTCTTGCATACACAAAGACTCTATCTGCATCCTACTTTCAAGTATAGGGTTTGGCGGACAACCATGGTAGGGATCACTGACGGATTTGATTTTAGTCGGTGGGACAAATGGTTACCAGACATTGGGATTTTGAGTATTCTGAATGAGGTTTCAGATCCTTACTTGCATTGTGCCATTGACTTGAAGCAAGCTAATCAACCACCTTAAGTCCATGTAGTATGTATCGTCAAATTTACGGGTAGCATGACCTCACTATCTAGCGTAAATAACGCTTTGTATGAAGGATGTGGGTTATAGTGGTGCTACTTCCAATGCGCTACAAAATCACTTGTTTAAAGATATTGACCAACAGAATTTTACCAGTCGCTAAAAATGCACACGAAATTATCAAAGCTTGTGCTCAAACTATCGTATTCAGCGGATTATATCAGAGCATTTTGTGGTTTATGTTACATAGGATATTGACGACTTACCTTCACGGCGAGGCGGATCTTCTCCACATCTTTCTGCATATATTGATCCAAAGGGTATACGATTAGTAACAATAAAAAGAAAAGCAGCATGTTTTATTGGTTAGCAACAGTAAGATGGCGGAATCACTTATCAACAATTTCCGTTTTTGTAAAATGGGTGACAGCAAAGGCAACAGTAGCGTCGAAAAGATTGTAGCTAATTCTATGACCGGCAAGTTCGACGAAAACAACTCCAGTCCTGTCATACTCAAAATACGTTGTTTTGAGGAATTCAGCTTATTGACAATCTTGCCGAAAACGTCTAGTGGTATATTTCGTACACAGAGTATGATTCATATGAGCCACCGAACGTGATTCGTTACATACAAGCGGCTGCACACCCTGAACCAACCTACGGATTATGTTGATTGTAATTGGCGGCCGGCTTGTAAGAAAATCTGATCAGCGGCATTTGCAGATGCTTTTCATTTTAACAGCATATGTGCAAAACCCCTTAAGTTTGGCCAGCCCCCACTGGTGTGTAGCTTCCGAAGAGTCCTAGATGATTTTGCTCCTGGATTTCATTGACTCTAACAAAACGCTGAACCACTTCAAACTCGTTTCCACTCAATATAGCAAAAAAATTTCTGACGAGTTTAGCTTGAGGAAAAGCGATATGTTCCGCCACACAATCGCTTTCAAAGCGTACTCCTTAAAAGTCCTTGGAAGCAATACATCCTACTAAGTGAATATTATTGACTTGCTGCAATAAAAATTTGGACCCACGCGTCAACTGAAGGACGTTCGAATTTTCGTCACCTGGTTCAGGCTAAGGACAGATGACTCCCCTATGGAATCAAATGAGCCCAGTCAGGTGGTATTCCTTGCCCTACTGATCCGTTAAGATTTTCAATGAACATGCTTGTCGATGGCGCAATTAACTTTGTGAGAACGAGTGTTTTACTGTCCGGTAATCTGGGTACCTACGTAACTTTCGGTCAGATTTTTATCAAGCCTGCAATATTCTTTTTTGGTGCAAGGCAACAGAGCTCTTGTCGGCTACAAGGAACATATGATATATGTGATCAAAATATTCACTCTCACCCATACACAGCTCGTATGGCGGGATGCTTCTTGTCAACACGACCTCCACTAGAACGAAAATTAAAACGCACTAATATGCTTTGACATATGGGCGCCGAGTGCTATCTTCCGCGCTGTGAATGACTTACGTAGGCCAATTGTGATAAACATGACACATATCACCATGATTTATGCTGATCCGTTTTGTGGATATGCACGTCGTGTTTGTCTGAATATTCACCCTGTTCGCTCTATTTTATACCTTTGTGTATGACCTTGAAAAAACCGATTGAAGATGCAGTTTGCTCTCTTATTGTGCAAATGATCCTAAAGCGTGCTCATATCACATCAAAAACTGGGCACGTAAACGTAATATAGCCAATCAGTTACTATTCATGAAAGTAGGATATCGATAATAAATCCCACCAGAGTGGCTGGCAAATTATTTATACCCAATAAATTCACTTCATCGGCCCGTGTCCTCGTTTCGTCTTGTAAGCCGAATCGTGTACAGTAAGTACACAATTCGCGTTGCATGTGAAACAAATGCGACAACACCATAACCGAAAAGAAACATTTTGACAAGAATTTAGGAGTTTTCCTTGCTGGTTTTTATCTCATTGTGTGTTAGAACTAAACTCTAGAGTAGACTGTTTATATTCCGCTCTTATTTTTAGGATAAATTTGTATAGTTGCATTGTTTTGTATTGTGTTGTATATTTCCTTGAGGTTTTTACTTGTCCGGTTCAAATAACATTCCATCAGTAAGTCTACTGAATAATACATGACTGCGGCAAACTTTCGATAGATGCAAACGGCCCTTGATACATAACCAAAGGTGGTCTACTGCAGGATTTTACGTATGCAACATTGATGCAAATGGGGAGGGCCTAATAAGCGTGGACTATTGTCATATGCGACCATTAAGGGAGGCGCCACTATCCTGTGGAACGTTTTGCTGGTAACAAAGATCGTTAGCAGCCGCTAAGGCGATATCTGGTTTAGCCACTCAGCGCAGAGCTTCAAGTATCCGAAAGTTATAGAAATGACAGAATTTAAGGTGAAAGTTTCTGTCTGTGTCAGAATCAGTTAGCACGCATTTGAGTCTGTCGGTGAAAGCCTCCGAGCTCAACAGGTGAAAGCAATTTTAGACTTACGTGACGAAGTTGGACCCACTTGATCAGTGTCCTCAGCCCATAAGGTTAAGCAGAAATTTGTACTGAATTTGCCTACACACAACTGCGATCAATTCAATTCACCACGCATGCCAGGTAGGAGCATACTGTTTAAGATTTACCCATGGTTATATGGTAGCCGTTTTAGTGGAAATAATGCGCAGCCCGTTGGTTCAACTACATCAGTGCAAGTGTGTCACTTTGCAGCAGATTTCGTATGTGATTAGTCTAGAAGATTCTAGAAAGATTCATAGAATATCACAATATAGGAAACAAATCATGAAGCACTTATGTGTAAAAGCAGCAGTCCATAGGCAAATAACAGAAAACAGGAGCATCCCCTGTAGTGTGCTGTTTGCGGTTTCCATCACGGTGCGGTACTTTTAGTTCATGTGGTGACGACCAGTCGAGTTTGCCGGTGTGTCTTTTGTCAACTTATCTGGTTACGCCGAGGAACGTTATTCAGTTTGGGGTGTTCTGGAATGAAAGCGCCACAGCTAGATAATCCTTGCTAAAACGAATTAACTAATAGAAATGCGGTAAAAGTTGTCTCCTCCGATTAACTGAAAGCCATCCTTAGAACTGAATGCAACGGAGAATTAAAGGCCATATTTACTAAACAAAACATCGTTAGTACTATATAGTTTGGTCACCTGGGCAGCGTTTCTGTCAGCCGTGAAAAAATGTGCAGGCCAGCCGCATTCGCAAAGCAAACTGAGCGATTTGTCAAAATGAGTTGCATCAAAATAAGTTGCGCACCAGGCTTGTCAGCTGTATTTACTCAATTAGGAAACAGTGAAAGGTCAGCGATTTAGGTAACAGTAAGACCCAACGAAATGTAATTGACGAGTGATTCTGATGAGCTCAATTTTATATGCTGTGATTCGAACGCCTCATCTTCAAGTCCATCCCACATATTGATGTAGGAAATATAACTCTGGAACAGTTTTAAAGCCGAGTACAATACTGGTTGTCAGCATCCGAAAATCATTTGATTCGTGGAGCACTCGTACATGCGTATGAGTGATGCGTACTGATGTACTCGTGTAAAATTTGGGGGGACTTTTTTTCTGTCAGTGAGTTCAATTTACCTTGTAGAATACGGAGCCAGAGGATTGAATGGGGAATTAAATATGCACAAATTTCGAAGACGACCGGTTGTTGGACGCAAACGCAGAATGTTCAAGTGGCCTCTGGCTGTTACGTTCCGCATCAAAGATAACGCGGTTTTCAGCAACCTTGCTACTTAGTGTCACGGGCCACGGATTTATTTATATAACTAGTTGTAGCCGAACTTCTCTTGAATGTTCGCGCGTTTGTAACATTAATTTGTAAAATTAAACCAAAACCTAACTGCGTATCTACATATAGACTAGTGTCTTCATGGGATATCAAGCGCAGCTACCAGATGATCGTGCCATCCCCCAAATACTTGTGTGCTCTCTGGCGCTAAGTGTAACATATCGTATATTAACGACCTCAGTAAACTCGGAACTGGTTGGACGCGGACAAATACCCTAGTAACTTCACAAAATACCTAAAAATAAGGGCTTTGTTGGAGGGTCGGTACTACCCTTCGACAAACGGGATATGTCAAGAAAGTTCAACTGGAAATAACTTCATATTTTTAGGCAGCCTATGAGGTGTACAACATGGATAAATAATGGATGACTTTCCACAGAAAGAACAAGGTGGTTTTTTTCTATGAAGTACTTCACTATGAATACGGTCATCTTTTGAGGCGGATGAAAGATTGTAACTACGTATAGCTTTAACTCAATAAACATTTTAATAGACTATCCCGTATTGTGGAATATCCACGAGTTTCTTACTAGATGTAAAGTATTGCGCTTTAGTTCCCGTTCTATAACTCGAGCACCGCCAAGCTTTGGCGAATTAGCCTTCCTTGGGGCACCTAACCAGTCATGGTAGGGCACGTAGTATGTCTTCGCATACCAGCCTCTAAGTGAGTTAAAGCTGGAGTTCAACAAATTGCAGCGAACTGAAATTCCAACAACTGATTTCGGCATTCAAATTTGGGTGAGCAGTACACAATGCAAAACAATCAGGAAAGCCGTTATTGGGTTTAAGATGTAGATTTTACAATCCATCTGTTCTTGACATGATTAATGGCATGTAATCCTCCTACCCACAACATTTCCAGCCAGGGTACTCAAGTTCGACTAACATACGTTTTGGTATGGCACACTGACAACTGGAAAAAGATTGCCCAAGTAAGGCTGTGAAGCAAAACTTAGTGCACACTGCTATCGTGCTCGGTGAGGTCTCTAAGCTCTCTGCTGGAAGAATAACGCAAACGAATGCCCATAAATCTCTAGTGAACAACATAATCCGGGTTTATCAATTTACCTGGCTTGTATGCCTAGTGTGCTTTGTGTGCTTGCAACGAATTGGCCAAAATGTTTGTTCAAGAGTAAATGTGCAGGCAAACGTTAGACGTCAACCAGTAGAGAAGCTTACCGCCTTTAAAGAAACCTGGTTTGTTGCCTAATGTATAGTGACGAGATTGATTGCTTTTCAGATGCATCGGAGCGAGATAACCCGATATCATTATTGACGGCCCAAAATAAATAAAACGCGATGATTTACTATTCATATGGCGCAGTGTGTGCATAAAACCATCCACTGTACGTGCTGGTCGGGGAGTTTACATAGTCGCCTTCCACGGTTGAACTGCCTCAGTGTGATCATTTGGGACCCAACCGCCTCCCCCCTGGTTGCTCCAAAATAGTGGTCACAATTCATCGAAAAATTTAAAAGACAACAATCTTCAGTGGTCAAATACCAGCAGATCATCCTCACATAAGGTTTTTGAATTACGTCACTGACTTATTTGCAGCGGTTTAACAGCAAACCGCTTACATTCCAATAGGCATATCGTTGCTGGGAGGCAAACATTCTTCTTCTTATTCTCGTACAAAAGTAATTTATGGTAACTAACATATTCGGGTCCATTCAGTTACTTCCAATAAGCAACGCCGATTGTCGAAGAGTCGGAAAATAAGGCAAATTTCATGTTCACACGTATTGTTTGTTCTGAAGCTTAAAGACGAGCATGTGATAACATCAAACCTTTGCTGTAATCGATCGTCGCCTTTTCGTTTTGTATCCACCAAGTTGGCAAACTAACGTGAATTCAAACCACATCGATGAATACATTAAAATTTCAAGGCATCGAAAAGCATGTGACAAAACAGTGCATTGAACCAGTTTTAAAACCAACTGAGGTCTAGGCGTGGCATGTCTAGACTAGCCATCGAACTGAGTGATGTCCCTAAATTTTATTGTTCGCTACATTAGCTCCTTCCTTTACAGCATCACTTTTCCGTTTATTGGATGGATATTTACAGGATGATCCAGCGTTACTGCAGGGACGTGAGTGTAAAACAGGTGAATTCACGCGGTCTTATTTTGTCTAAACACATGCGTCTGTAAAATCACCCGTTGTGGTCTTCTCAATTTCAAATCGACGCAATAAAAAAGAAGGACTCGTTGCATAGGGGTGTCCAAACGCCTTGCACACCAAATGCATACAAATAATGCGTGCTGACACCCGCATAGGACACTTACGTTTATCGAGGAATTTCTCATTGGGTAGCGATTTGTTTTAGCATAGCTCCAGAAATGTTATGCTCACTAGTGCGCTTTTATGGTAGTTTGGTCGTTATCTAAGCTTGTATGTCAAGGAGGTTGCCAAAAAACTGTTTCATCTTATAGACGTCTCATTTGGCCGTGGCGGACCCTTCATATTTAGCAAACAATTCAAACAAATCTGACTTTTACCGTTCTTGCTTACCACAATTTAGGTTTATCTGTATTAGGCAAATAGCTCGCCTGTCGCACTGCAAACTGTCATGATACATTTAACTGAATTCAATCAGAGCAGACAGATTTTTATTAACAGCAAGAGTGGAACACATGTGATACTGGTGAAACATCAGCAGTATTTTAGTGATGTTGGAAAGTTCCTGCGTAATAAATTTTACAATAGGTCAGTACGGCACAGCCTCACATTTATATTTCCCATCGTTTTCAGCACCACATCTGAACAGCGAATGCCGATTAAATCTCTCACCGAATTTCAAAGTACAGTTTTTTTATTTTTTCAATTCGTTAATCCATTTCCCCCAACATTATATGATTATGGAGGAACCGCCGTAACACAAGACGTTAGGTGCTGTCAAATTGCGAGCACATGAGGATACCCGAATTCTTGCAAATTTAAACGAATTAGAAAAAGTTTGGCCAAATGCAGATAGTATTCCATCACTGGAGGGTTAAACCCCCACCCCTTTTCACTGGAGAGCGGTATAAACCTGATCATATTTTGTTTCTGACGGGTGTTGTTATTTTGACGTTCCCCTCACTGCGGGAAATATTACGAAGGTATTTCTAAATAATAATAGCCGGGCAGATATCATCCCGGTTTTCTCCTAAGACCAGTCGAAAGCTTTCTCAGCGTGTGCCATCCGTTATTTCGTGCATTATTTGCATGAACCAATTTATTGTTGCAAACGCGCTTCTGGGATATGAGTTCGTCATCTTGAATATTTGAAGATGGTCGATTGCAACAAAAGCGGTTTGGTTGGAAGTAGTCCGGGAAATTTCTAGGTATGTTAATGACCGCAATTTATTTCGATCTGTGAACTTCACATACAGATTTATTGAACATCATTACATGAGAGTATTTTCTGCTAATTCGTATTTGTCTAACGAAGGTGGATTTACACACCCTCTCTAAAAAATCAACAAACACGAAAAATCCATGTCCCTCCTTTGCCTCTTGGTTCATCGTTTTGTATCCCACTTATGAATTAAGAGGCCCACAACTTTTATATTACACGCAAGATGCGCCCATTGCTCAAGATGATAAACGAAACGCTTTATGGAATACTAGCCCAACAATTCTTCATTTTTTATTTCGTTTACCTATTTTTCCAGAATTATGCGAAAACCCCAGGTAAGGATTTTGATTGTCTTCTGGGGGGACGAAACACTGAAAAAATACCTAGACATTTTTATGGTAGCTTCTTTTTGGAAAAAAGCATGTCCCCCTCACCGATCACTAGTTCACCGGAATTTCGATCCCGTAGTTTTTGAAAGCACTCTTGGATCACAAATTTGTGCCCCACAAAACTGATAAGAAAAATTTATATCTGTCTGCAAGTATGAGTTGGCACTATTCGGTCAGTGAAGAACGGGATAAACCCGATCGCATTATCTTGGCGACGTACATATATTTGGGGTTCTTCTTACCGCATGAATACTTCTGGTTATACATTTATATTTGTCAAACATTCTCTACGGATGTTGGCAAAAACTCGTGTAATTAATTTTTATGCACGCACTGTATTCGTGAATAAATGTTTTCCAACAACAACCTTCTGGGCTATGTACTCATCATCTGCATTAGCTAAAGTTTGTTGACTGCTTCGAAAGCACCCTTCGTGAAATTACTCCGAGAATAATCAAAATTTATTTTGATCAGCTAGCTGAGGGCGTAGTTTACTGCATTGCAAAATATGTTCTTCATTGCGGTTTGCGACTCTGATCCGCAGACAAATACTAGAATGATGTTCTTCACCGCTGGATTGGTGGCGAGTCCCACTTGACGATCTTGCTCGTGTTTCTCGATGGAGCGACTGGGTTTATTAAGAAGTAACACTGCAGACCGCTAAAATGCAGACAATAACGAGTGTTTGGAACCGTCTCACTGAACTACATAAAATCTAGTTTGGCTGTGTAGATTACGTACACAATTTGTGGAAATCAATTCTAGTTAGTGTATCCCTCATTGCCATACTTGTCTAACATACCAGGATTTACAAACTCTCCTTGTGGATAACTCTGGTTACCTGCCCACATCTGGGCCACAACAGGGCAGATGTGCCTTAGACTTGTGGTTTGCAAAGCTATCGATTATCACACGTGAAGATAAACGAATGAATGTGGAGTGCTATCAAGCCAAATTGCAAGTCGCATTTATGTTTGACATGGATGTTGTGTTACCGAAGCTTCCGGGTAGTGATCTATATGGCTTACTGACGGGATGCACATAGTGAAAGAATCGCAAGTGGTTATCGTCAACGTACGAGCAGGACGTTGAAAGAATCCATGAATTGTCAATTACAAATGGTCATAAGTCTGAGTGCTCAATCCGTTAAGACAAAATGGCATTTCTCAAGTCGCTAGCAAAAAGCAAATCAATTATTTTCGTGCACTTGAATTTTGGATACAGTACATTGTCGATTGGATGATTTGAGTTGATTTTTACGTAGCAACCCAACCAGAGAAATGTGCACCTCGTCAATTCACTTGAGGCGAGCTGACTTGTTTACCGCTATATTGCCTTCTTAATCACGAGCTTTGCGGCTTGATTTCTCAGAAAATTTTCAAGTGCTTATCGCATTGTTGCTAAATGTTCACTCTGTTCTACTTATGGCCTGTTGATGTCCGCCAAACTGCATGCGTCATCTTCAGAACTTTTTCATGGTTTAAACGATGCCCCAGGTTAGTCGTACGTTTAACTTCTTTTCGCTTACCAGAATATGTGCTTTTTACCACGAGCCGCCGTTGATGTTGCGCCCATGAAGTGTAACATTCACTGTGTTCTGTCCAAACATTGCAGTAATATTTACTCATGAGTTGAATGATAGAATGATGTTTGCCCAGCATAGGAACATTGGTCGAGTTTCCTTTCTTTTGCCATTGCAATGAACAAATGTGCCCACCTTGGAAATTTCTTGTGAAGTTAACTGGAACTAAACAGGAAATCTGTTTTTCGCCAACCTTCAACCATACAGTGTGGTTCACACCTCGCCGCCTACTAGGAGGCTGCGATATTTCAAAGAACTCCGGAGTGTTAATGGAAGTTAACCTCTGTCGCAGAGCTGCTGACAGCTTACAACGAAAAATTCGAGATCCAAATCCCAAGCGGAGGAAATAAAACCATCTTGATGCCCACTGCATTCCCTGAAATGCGTAATCAAAACATTACAAAATACGCTAATGGTTATCTTATTCAATTTATTTTGTGCAGTGTCACTGCCGGGTATTAACTCTAAGTAACCTTTCATATACTAAGCCTGCACATACTGTTACTGGTCCTTGTGATTTTCGGGTGAATGACGTCATCAGATCTTTTGGCGGTGTGGGCGGGACATTTCAAAGAGTTTTCTGACATTCAGAGCAATACATTTATTCCGTTTGCACGTGCATGAGCAAAAGTAAGTTGAACTTCGGAAAGAAGTCAGAGTAGAATAAAAGGTTTCTGGATGACGTACGAATCGCAACAGTATTCAAACTTTTAGGGCTATAATGCTCCATGGTAAATGATGGCCGGCAAACCAAACGAAAATTTGGGCTCAATGCTCCGATGGGGCTTATGCTGCAAAATCCGGGAAACTTACTAGGCGCACTACATTCTAACGGAGTACATCATAAGGCCCAAACTATCGCACTGATAGAAATCCGTCGAGTTTGAACCCATAAATTACCCAGTCAAATGGGCTTCTCTACGAGGGTATCCACAATGAATATTCGGCTTTGCGACTCCTGTGCCAGCGATTATCACTTGGTAACAGTGATTCGATTACAAACACATTTTGCCCAAATGAAATTTGCAACTGCGCTAAGATGACAGAGATTATGTGTGAACCATTTTGGTCTTTGATTGAAACGCTCCATAGACCCGCCTACTAAGACCCCTAAAAAGGCGTTTTTTCTTGGTACAAATTAAAGATGATGGCCATTATCATTTATACGTGATTAATGCGTGTCTCCGTGGCATTCTGTAAACCAGTGTTGGGCTGCGGTCGCTGCAACTCTACTCAGCTGGTCTTTAGGAATGCGTTCACTATTTCATCTGTTAGACGTGGTGCGTTTATCCTACATTTCTGTTGATCATTCCCTTTCTTGTGCAGCGGGTCAGCGAATTCATCCATTTGAGTGTATAGTGTCTATGAGCTAGCCCACCGACAGTCTGCTTAAACTGGCTGGTTGCCTGTTCGCCTATAAAAGCAAGGTAATGGTGAACGTTTTGCAAATAACTAATCCCACACTGCACCGTCCGCTTTTAGGACGGTGTCGTAGATCAGCGGTGTCATATTATGTGATGGCATCGGCTTGGGAAAACTCTTCCGCCAGCCAGAACTGTACACTATGTCTGGTTGTTTGCGTAGCTGCTGACGTCGTCAGTCTTACCCGTCTATTGATACTTGAGATACTTGATACTTTGAGATACGCCCAAAACGACTCTGCGTGCTTTGCCGTGTATCGTTTTGATCTGTTAGTTAATCAGTAAGTAGTTTTGAGTGTTCCGTATATGCCACTATGTCTCTGAACATAATGAAATGTAGATTTGTCTTCAACATACTCCCGTCATCTTCAATGCGAAATCACTTCATGAACTCAAAGTAAAAAGCATCCTCGGTATTAGTGACCACATAAATCTCATCATATCGGCGACATCAGGCTGGTAGATAACAGTGGACAACGCTAAATAGATTGAGGACCTATCAATCCAGAACTTCAACCTTGGCCAAACATGTGATGCAATCGACCTTTGGGAGTAACAGCAAATAACTTGAGAAACAGTTGCCCAGTGTGGGCCTCCGTTGTTCGCTAAAATATATTTATACTCCTCTAAAAACAGATGAAAGTTTTCCCAGCCTGCTTTACTTGCGTTTGCTGCACAAAATAACATAAACTCATGCGTAGTACTTTCATGGTGCAGCATGCCGTTAGATGCTATTTATTCACAAATGTTTGTATTCTGGTGCGCATAAGTTTAATCCAAATAAGATTAGTAGTCCCTGGGTGATGACTAGTCTCGGGGTATGCGGTTGCGCAACCTCTTTAAATTACAACCAGTAAAGAATCGTAATTGCTACTCAACGTTTAAGAACTGTTCCACCGACAAATACGCATCATTGAATGTTTAAAAAAAGACAATTTGGAAAACGAGCGCTCCGAGTCCACCGAATAATTTCAGAGTAACCAGCGGGAAACACAAAAATCCAGAACATTCTTACTAGACAAATAGAACGTTTAGATGGGTCAAGCCCGTTTGACGATTAGTATCTGGCAGTTGCGTACCCAAAAGGTGTATGTAATATACACCACCCCACGTCTGCAAAATGTGATGGACTAAGAAATTATGTAAACAGCAAAATATGGTTGTCTCAGTTGGAAAGTGCATTTACGCAGGTACTTGCCACGAAGAAAGTAGAAATTTTCAGCAGCGAAGTGAAACCTCAACCACTATAAATGGAGGTACCGAACTTATCAAAATGAGAAGGTAATAAAATGCTGTATGAAGCCTTATCGCAAAAAGCAATTTTGCATTGAACATGACACCATTCAAGTCACGTTTCTAGAGTGATATATGATGGGACTAGATTAATTCGCGAGCTTGATACATTGCTCACAATTGATAAAATATGCTTACTTTTTCAACTGATGCAGAGTCTTTAGTGGTAGATGCTTGAACAGCAAAAAAATCGCTGTCTACATTTGTGATGACATGCGGCAAGTAACACCTGTTATATGCACTTATGCTCTCATTGCATTCGACCTATGGGGATTACCAGGAAACGGCAATTTGACAGTTATCTTGTATTGTTTTCCAATCACTGGATGACGATAGAATTGGGCGTCAGGGAGAACTTTCTTAAAACAAACACTTTTAAATCAAACTCACGCTGAATCAGGATTTCGTCCAGCAATTTGAGCTAACCTATGCTGAAATGCCTTTAACCAAACCACAGCCCTTTTGACCTCTTCGGTTTTCACATTTTACAAAAATCTCAGAAAATTTTCGAACCAACAACCCCCAGCTGGTTTCCTGAACATTAAGCCCTTCGGCTAAGAACAAGTCAACGCTGCATTCGACCCACACTTGGACGGGATATAATGCCACTCGCCTTTCAGTCACGCGATCGCATATTAACTGACTTTCTGAAAGAAGAATCCTGAGCTGAAAATTCCACTCACCTTGTGCAATGATGATAGTTGTGTAAGAAGATTCAGTGAGTTTCAGTTGAAATTTCTCCTTGTCGGTAAATCTAAATGGCTAACGTTGTTTAACACGAGTCTGTTGATGAAGATATACCGGAACTACTAGAAACCTAAAACCTCGAAATTGTTGCTTGCCTTTGCATTAGGAAACATCGGCTAGTCTCGCCTAAATAAATAATGAGCTTTACATGTTGTATGGTTTTATGGCTTTTCCACGCACTCAAAATGGAATACCACGGAGTAATCCATATAAACGTCCGCGAATAGTATATTTGTTTGAAATTGCACGGCAGTGATCAAACCGATCATACCTGCTGTTTGGCAGCATGTGTCTCTAACGCCTATTACCTGCGGATCTAAATGATTCGTGTAATGCGACTAAATTTTGTTGAAGAGCCCCAACATAGAATTGGGTGGCTACACATTTAAGATAAATATAGCCGTGATTTCATAAGCGCTCACGCCGTAACTTAAACAAAATCGAGTTCTTTCGTCAAAAAATGGCTGTGTGTATCAACGACAGATTAAAATGTACAGAGCTCTTTGCTTGTCTAGATCCGAAGCTGAGTTTGCGACCTTAAAAAACTTGCCACTAACCGTGAAATTTTGGTGAGTCAACTTTATCCGATAAATGGAGGTCCCTGTCAAAAACCGAGAGGTGGTTCACGTGTGTTGGTTTTGTCGTCATTTCACTCGTTATTACATGAAACTCATGTCTTCCACGGGCCCACATTCACCTACATATTTTTGGTTGCAAATGAGCGCAAAGAGATATGTATTCAAGTTCACATCAATTTTATGTGAACCGTTTGTCCCTGTACAATTTTTCGAATGGGTCCCTCACAAGAAGAAGGGGCACTGAGGTTCAATATCGCTCTCAGTTGAGCGCATCAGCAGTGGATAGTCTTGGTCGGCCATCACTCAAACTCCTGATATCTGCACTCCAATCCGGCGTGCTACGACTATCTTACAGGTGTACTAAGCCTTCACTTTCATCAGTACGTTTGAGCAGGCGGTGTTTACGCTTGTGTGCGTGCTGGCGGAATGCTGGTAACACAATTGCCTCACCTGTCAAATTCCTATAGATTAAACCCGAATTGTCTGAGAATATGTACAGCTGACGAGCTCTAATGAAGGTAGTTCTCAAGCTCAATACTTCTTCGATATGCGGTCAACTCACAGATCTCACTGCATTAGTAGAGGAGAAAAAATGTTCATATGATAACAGCGTTAACACATACCCCAAAACATTGCAGCCTGCTGCAACCCCAGTATTCAAACGCACACAAATCCCTGTATCACCTTGCAGCCGCTTATTAAGTGACATATATTCTTATGTGACGTCTTTTTGCTCTGCATTGTATCTTGGTTTTTTAGGCCGGTTCGCTGAGAACCGACGGGCTGAGTCAGCCTTAAGAACGATACAAATGCCACGCAACAGATTTGACAGAATCTTTCCAAACATTTTCAAGTCATGAGTAACCTGTAGTTGTATTATATGCCCTATTAGTGGCTAAGATAAATGATAATTCCACAAAACGAGTACTAAACACCTCTGGGGAGTCGTCGCTTGAGGATCCAATCGACATTTTACCGCAGGATGTGAATAATGAGCGACAATATACCCCGTCTAAATCATAGTTATTTACGTCGTTGTTCAGTCGCTTGAAATGGAAATGTTTATTGATCAAACTATGGCCCGAAAGTAAGAAGGACTGAAACTCTCTCAGCTTCGCGAGCTTTGTGCACAGGTTTGTGCAGGTCTCTTAACATTTGAGATAGTAGGCATTGTGCCACTGATCTTGGTTGACAGTGTGAAGAAATTGGCGTTTTTAATGACGCTTCCATCCAGAGAGCGTAACCGGTCTGTGCTGAAAAGGCGGAAAGCACTGTACCGTACTGTATTAGAAATCATCAGCATTGCGAATCTGAAGAAATTCCAGAGAGTCGTACACCAGAACAGATTATTGGTCCATACGCCCTAACATTTGGCGGAATTTTCGAAGTGTCAGTAACCCACACCTACAACCTACGTGACTACGTGACTTGGAGTTCCCAACTTTATAATCAAGTGCTCAATATCTCGTACAACTTCATGATAATCACAGCGCTGATCAGCTACTCATGGCTGAAGGTTTTGGTGTAGCTTGGGGTTGCTTGTCCTAGCCTCGGAAGAATATTGGTGATTGAGGCACTCATTTACATTTTTTTCTCTCAGGTTCGCATTCCAACGACAAAACGTCACACTCCACCGCAAGAAGCTTTCGGACACGGCCGTCAGTAACTCCGAGTCATGCGAGAATGAAAAATTTACAAAGGACAAAAATAAGGCCTGAGGAATTGAATTTGAATGATGGGCGAGACAGCCGAACGAGCCTAAATTCTGTTGCACCGGATGGATTATATATTGCTAATATAGGATTATGCGTAAGTGGCCATCACAATCCGTTTCCCCTGTTTGTGGCCGTTCCACAAACTCAATGTGGAACTCAATGCAATGTATCATAGACGAAAAGACCGATCAACAAAAGCTCTGGAATCATACCTCTGATTGATTTGTGGATGTAATTGAGTCGAATGTGCGCAAACAAATTGTTCGGTTATTATTCATTCAAATAAATGGAATAAACTTGTACCCAAAAATCTCCGATAAGTTTTGTGAAGTTTACTTTAGACCACTCCTTGAACGGCAAGTTTTTAACCGTTCCGCTCTCATTATTCAGTTGGTGGCATCCAGCGGATTCCAAGTTATTCACACAAAATCACGCCGAATTTTCACCTGCGGTATCCAGGCCATTTTCGAAATCAATTGCCACATCTATCCTGTCTGCGCTGTCTTCCAAGCAAGCATTCTTCTTGGTCTCCGCGAGCGCCTGCCTTTCAGCGCATACCATGTTATCACCTCTAAGGGCCTCGACTAAGTCATGCAAGCTTACAAGCTTAAAGAAAGCGTTGTAGGTCGCACCTTGGTTGCGCATTTGGTGGAAGCACTGAACCTGAACTCAATGACCCAACTAAAGCGAAAAAAATCATTGGGTATCAAAGTCTATTTGGATAAAAATTAGAGTGACCAATCAGGTATTCAATCATTCTAAATTGGTGAAAAAATGATTAGTATTTAGAATAGGCCAGAACATCTGAATCGGTAACATCACTGAGTCCTAGTTGGTTTGATACTAAAGCAAATTATAGTTTCTTCTATAGTAGGACTTGACCTTCGAAATTTCAAAAAAATGCCAAAGGTTAAAACCTTCAACGCGAATAAATCTTTTGGTATCCATGATACAATCATGCATCAAGCAACTCACCTTCAATGAAAACACTGTAGCACGACTCTGTTTTTATTGGCAAGCAGCGTAAAATGATTTATTGGTAAACTAGCCCTTTTCTCTTCTACCGAGTCAACTGGTTTAGTTTTGTGCAAATAGTTATGTCACAAGGTGCATCGTGTTCATGAAATTCAAGACGTTTTTTACACTAGCTCATGTTCAGCACAATTACCATCCGTGCATAATCGACTTTCAAAAGCAAAAAGCCAGATTTTAAAGAAAACAAATGGGTTAGGTTGCTGAAGAACGTCAAATGAACGCCATAACGTCATTCAGGGTTCCTAACTTTCGATAAAAGGAAGTCCAACATTTTGTAATAAAATCTCTCATTCGAACAGACTTTCCCAGGGTCTACGGGCCAAAATCAAAACATTTGTGTATGGCAGGAAAACTTCAAGGTGATGGTCAATTATTCACACATATCATACCAGTTTTCACCTTGAAGTCCGAGATAGACGAGTGGGCCATAAAATATTCCTAAAGCCACCACGCTTTTAACCGATCAACACAGTGCAATCGAATCTGCCGGTAACGTGCATTTCAATCTTGGTTTAAATCACTTCAAGTTTGCCTTAATTGCAGAGCCCATATATTCTCCTCATATTCAAATTTTTACCAGTCGCGGTGAAATTCCATCGATATTTGATCGTATTACTCAGTCGAAGAATTGAGAAAACACCCAAACGGGGTGTCATTTTAAAACGTCCGATCGTCTAAAAATTTCACGTCGACACTGCATTGGACAGATTCACCAGACCAAATGGGAAAATACAGTATAACCGTTACGACATAAATTACCTATTAGTCCGTTACAATGCACAAGGACATCCTCCCGGTCGTTGCTTGTGTCTGGATTTGGTGTAGTTTCTACGGTTAATTCATGCGCAGTATGACGTTGTTGGTGCTTAATCCCACGTGATTACCACCACAAACGGGCAACCAACTGATTTCACTCAAATGAATGGGATTCTCTTTGCTCCACAAAGGACAGGGCGACGATGCACAATTCAGTGCAAGACACGCAGCCTTGGTATTTCCCCCAGTGCTTTAGTACCCATGGTTATTTAAAACTACACACGGTGCAGTTAATTCCCAAATCCATCCAGGATGTTTCCTTGCAGCCATGGTTCGGTTTATTAAAACAAAATTGATGACCAACCGACAACTACCCCCAGAGGTTCTCGTGGCGATATTCTCAGGAAAAACTGCAAGCTACCTGTTTCGAAGGGCGTTGTTGAAAAAGAATTTAATGAACAAAAAGCTCAAAACAAACTGACACTCACACGAAAAATGAGATATCGCACCAGGAATAAAGAAAATCAATTAAAAGCCAACCGACTCGATCTGCTTGTATCCATTTAACTGGAAACTGCTTCCTCATTTTGCTCTTGTGTTCTAAATAGTGTACAGAACGCTGTAAGGACACCAATTACTTTGCAAGATGCATTCCAGCGTTTACATTATATTAGTAAACATGCGGAATTGCTAATTACATTATGGGAGATGTGCACCTTATGAGTTGCGCACTGCTGGCAGTTAACGATGAGAATGAACCAGCTTTGTCGTGCCTCACGGTTTCACTTGCGGGCCAAATCTTACTTAAAATTGGAAGTATCATACCGTCAACCAAATATCAGTGTCCGTCAACTAAATTGAAGCAACATGCGCAGAACTTTATATCCGAACAAACAGTTTCCCGTAGTCCAGTCAACTCACGGTCAAAATTTGCGTAATTACTGGGGAATGCTGAAGACCCAAAAAATGATAACATTGAAAGTCGTTGCAAACTAACATGAACGCTTATGACAAACCACGATTTCATAATATGAGGCTCGAAAATCTCTCATGCACTTTATCCTGCATTTCACACTCTGATAAAACAGGCTGTCAGGTTAACTTTACAAGATTCGAACTAGAATTGGCAGGGCTTCAAAAAATTCTCATTGTTGTTGCAACGTGATATGAATGTATCCGTGAATTATTAAGATCACTTACCCAGACACTCAACAAATGCCTTTTTGATGCAGCTTACTGTACACGAGAGTAAACGAATTGGAGAGCATTTCGGGTTGCATCGTTATTTTAAAACGATTTCATTCATTGCCATAATACGATTCTGGCTAGATGTTCCTTGCAACCCGTAAACTACTCGGTGCAAGATTTGCGCAACAGTCAACCCATTGCTCAGGGTACGTAATCCACACTAACTCTGCAAACATTCATGGGCACATAGCAACTGGGTACTCAAAATACCTAAACGGCCAAATGCAAACTTATCATTATGTCGAAAGCGATTAGGATTTTTGAAAAATTTGGTTTCTCCTGAAGTTCCTACTTAATGTCTTGACACAAAAAGACCAGTCAATGGGCTGAAACGAGCATTGCTGGCCAGGTGGCAATTCAAAATTTCGAGTCTGAAAGTGCGGCAGCTTTATCTGAAACGTCATTCGAGCATCACAAATATAAATTTGACACACTATTGCTAGTGGAACACTTGGAAGCTTCTGCTGTAAAAGGGTACCATCCATCAAATGGTTGGCTTCCATTTGTTTTTTAGCATAATGTTATTGCAAAATTATTGTAAATTTCTTTGGCGTACCTAACTTATATCCTGCCATGAAGTGTAATGTTTTCGTAGGACGACAGATGAAGGGCAAGAGGTTTTAACGAAATAAAAGAACCGTTGTAAAGAACTTCCTAGAATTCATTACGTATTTTCTTTAAATACACGCAAGAAGGACTAACTGCTCGGAGAGATATCCGTATAAGCTATTTAACTTCTGCAGTTTGACGCCAAAAGGGTGTGCAACACACCAAACATGAATATTTCAATCTATGTTGCGCCATCTCTATAAGTTTTGGATGTTGTTTAAGCGTCAAGTCCTGCGTTTGCCCGGCAAGTTGTGTATATTTATTTCTCGAATGACTTCTGAAGAAACTTTGTTATTTCAAGAATTTGGTGATTTAGCATCCAAGAACAAGTCAATTTGAATATATCACTGCAATGTTCATGGTTGATTCTTCAAAATGTCTGTATGAACAACGACTTGCATCTGGGCCAATTTTGGTTAATTAAAATGAATAGCTTTCGCGGAAAAACAGAAACAACGCGATAAGAGCTTTTGGTTGACCCTTTTGTGCATGGCACGCAACTCATACAGTAACCTGGATTTCTCTGGGTTGCACCACGTATGGTAAATATCACGTCGTGTTTTCACAGCACGTAAAGATAAATTGTCAACATCTCTTTTAGAGAACTCTCAAATTGCGTCAATATGATTAACATAAATCATCCGGTTGTCCGTTTTAACGTACGTCTCAAGAGAATTCACTGAATAATCCTAGGCCAAAATGGATGCAACGATTATTCCAGAACATTCGGTTGTCCGATTTTACGGAATTATCCGGTGGATTCAGAACTTAAGACGGCCTCAAAGCACGCAAATAATTAAATGTCTTTCCGGTTTCTATAATAGTGATCCAAGTGGTTTGAAAAGAACCCCGGGTCGACAACTTCGAGTCTGATAGACGTGAGTTTTACACCAACCCTGTTGATTGTAGTGGACTAACGCAAATCGCAATAGATGTTCAGGAATCTTCAGTAATTTTATTCCTGTCGGTTCAGGTTTTATGTTTTTGTCACTATTTTTCGTCACTGGGAATTTTGACAAAACTGTCTGCTTAGATAAAACGTTTAAATGCACAAGTATCGTCCACAGAAATACATTCACCTGATAAACCAGCATACCATTTCGTAACCGTTTTCAGTCTTAGAAATCTTGTGAAATGCGTTACATGCTGGTCAACAAGGTTAAATTTCTGGTGGTAACCGTCAATTGACAGTGAGTGAAACGTTTGCGTCACGACGCGTTCAAGCTTTCTTAGAAAACATAAAAAATACGGAATCCATTTTGATACTCCTGGATGCGTAAACAGCCACTTTCAGAAACTAACGTACGTTTATCCTTCTCACTGTCCCTGTAATCGGCTAAAACGTTCAAGCAGAAAATAGTAGTTTTCCTAATTATAATAATCCATTAAGAATTTTCTTCCACGTAGTTAGATAATGTATCATTTTAAAGACTGTCTCAAGGAAAAACAACACAGTTTGTGAACGCAAGATAGAATAGCGTGAATTGGAGGAACCAAACGAAACTGTCCATCAAAGTTCCGCCCTTGAAGGCGCATACTCATATAGCAAAAAAACTAGGCATTTGACGGATCGATTGTCATCCGTAACCGCGGTTCCTTGAAACGAAAAAATCCTTCGAAACAAATATTACAAAGATTTGGGCACGGACTTTCAGGCACTCTGGCTGAAGTTTTGCCAACTTTATAGAAAATGTTGTCTTTACTTAGTGTAGTTTGCAACCTCTCTTGTAGCATCGGGTTGTACCGCCTGAGAGAGAATAACACTCAGTAAATGTCTGTAGTAGCTATTATGATAAGCACAATGGAAAAGGAAAGTCCAATTTAGCAGTTTAAACAAGTCCCAATTGATGATATTGCGATTTTGACGTTGAAACAATCAATTTGTTTCAGATCAATAGAAAACTGTATTTTCCTCAAACTTGTCATTGAAGCTCTTTGAGTACCCTTCCAGCATAAACAAAACATTTAAAATTTCCTTTGTAAAATTACAAGTTCTTATATAAATCAGCTGCACTGATCCATGTGGCTCACTTTTACAGCGTAGTGCTTCGTCCGCACTGCACATAACTGTCAAGAATACGTAAAATAATGTCCCATATTTAGACGCTTTACAAGTGCATCTTCTAGAAGGACCTTTAAATGACTGACATTAGGTGCACACTTTATTCCAAACGGTTAGCACCAAATAGCATTTTATTCTAATTCTCATCACAAGTATGAACCTGTCCACAGGAATTTTTCTTTAGAAAAATCAAAGTGATAACCAAAAACTTACTGAGACACAGGTAACGAGCTGAGCAGTAGAAATACGCAATTTAACAGAGTTAAGTTTTGCTCCTGTATATGGCATTTTATTGCACCAGACTTAAGGGATGGTTGAAAAATGGTATGCCAGAGAAGCTGTATTGAATTTTAATTGCACATGCAAAGGCTCACACATCCTACTAGCTACTTACAATGTGATTTTCTTCAATCAGCACTTTTTACTGTGTCAAATCTTTAGTCTTATTTCATGAACAAGAAGTGTTGTTAAAATCAAAAGGCTTTGAAACGATAATTGAGACGGACAAATTGATGGCCCTCTTGTCTAACTGTAAAGCCGGCAAACATCATTGCTAATCAAAACTTATGGTTCTCCAGGGTCTTTACTTCGATGAGGAAGAATGCAAACTCAAAGCTATTCTTTAAAAAAATTAGCGTGTTGAGCTAATTTCTTATAGTTGAGCATCATGGCCGTCCATTCGGAGAGTGCAGTCAAGAACATTTATTCCGACACAAAATTAACAAGAATACCATATGTATTATCTCGAAACTTCTGGAAGTACAAGCTGAATGGTTTTCAAAGCTTACTCTCCGGGCCACAGTTGTCTGTTTACGTAAAAATACAGCCAATATTTGGTAATAGCATATGGTCACCAAATTCACGATACACACGTTGAAAAATCGCAACTTTTTGCACCGATATTCTCAGGCGAATTGCGAAAAAAGCGCATGAGGGTCAAAGTTTGGAAATGTCTTTATCAAGAGTATCTGAATCAAACTGAATCATTACAAAGTCTACAAAATCGCTTATTCTACATTCGACACTGATCATTGTGAAATACGCATCCATAAGTCGCACGCATTTAAACATAAAACCCGTTTAGTTCGTCAGTCGGTGAAGATGTTCTTGTAGCAACAACGTTGTGAAAACTGTTAAAGTTGAGCACCTGTCCATGGTGTTCCGCTATGGTTATCATCAACATTCAAGTGCCTTCCAGCACTACGAATATTCTGTCAAAATTTCTCGTGTGACATGCAAATCGGCTATTACCAAATGGCATGCAGAAAGGAAAATTACAATCTAGCGAAACAAATTTCAGAGAAGGATATAACAAGGTGCATTGTCATCGGATTACTGAGGTTTGGGAAACTTATCGGGCACTTGGTGAGGCACGAAGAACTTTTTTGTTTCCCATATAGGTGCACGAGATAAGATAGCGACGGACATCACCCATACGGCTGAGATCAAACGCAATATAACCCCAGTTATCTGTATTAAGTTCCCCATTAAAAACACGTTGCAAAATTATATTTACTGTAAATGGACAGACTCTAATTGTTTTATTTCAGTCGATTAAAATTTTTTACCTACAGACCAGAGTAAAATACACTCCGTTTGCCCGATAGGCATTTTAGTTTTTCGCAAACAGGTATCCGGTTTTTTGACATTATGAATTAATCGGTTGTGTTACTTTCCCGGTCACGTCGTTCGTTACTTCAGCATATCGAGCGAAATCATCTACGTGTGACCACCGAAGCCATATCTGTGATACAGAAACAAGTTGGCAACGAAATTAATTGCCGTTCATTATTTACTACTTTTCCATCCTTAAATTTGTAAGAAATCGGTAAGGGTGATTTTCATGGCTGCAAGGTCTAAAACCATATAAATAATTCTATGCAAACGTTTGCAGTTTTACGTATTCTTCTTTAAAAAAATGCATAAAGGACGTACATTCGGCTTTCATAATGTTAATAAGCTATTATTTTAAAAATGGAATGAAATCAAAATATCCAGAAAGTGGTGAACAATTTCGAATTTCCTTACCCATGCAGGTGCGGTATGCAGAAGGCTGCTGTGACATGACATCATTTACTAAAATGTTTGAAATTAAAGTTGGTAAGATTTTACGTTTACGTCAGAAACGATTGACATGTCTCCTTGTTATGATCACTTACGTAGAAGAATTGCAATGGCGCTGATGTATTGCATCATTTAAGTTGCTGCCGTTACAAACACAGTTTCACACCACTTGTTGATCCATTTGCGTGCTTGCATTTTATAGTTGTACATGACCTTGCGGCACCAGACAACCTCCGGTTATGCCCATTAGTGAAATTCATTATAATTTCTTATTCCATTCCATGTGATGTTGGTCACAAGTCAGCCCTAAAAATGCAAATGTTATGATGAATCCAATGTATACCATTTAGGATATGATTCAAACCACTCCAGAATAATAATCCCATTAGTAATAATTTTCATTATACGGCAGAGTGTTCGTGGAGTGAGATGACCACAGTAGGATTGAAGGACAATTCTCGGTCCCCGCCAGGTCAACATTCTTGTTATAAGTGCAATAGAGATCGAGATGAGTACATAGTAAATGTTGTTCTCGCTGAAGTCTTCATGTTCATGTGAAGTGAGGCTCCACAGAACACAGGTGAAGTTTCAACCTGTAAATTATAGGACCGTGAGCGCTGCCGGAGTTGGTTTTAACAAGAGATAGAAAGTTAATTGTCATAAAGTTTGCTTTGCATTTTTATCCATTTTATTCAACTAAACTAACATCTCAGAATGCAACATGAATGAAGCATAACATTGGTTATGCAGTCTTTTGAAGAGAGAATAACCAAGGATTTTGATATTCAAGTGGCCTCTTGTTTTCCTAAGTTGGTTGGACATTTGGCTTCTATTGCCGCAAAGAAAACTCAGTTAATGCATTAATTGGTAACTGCAGGCTTTCCGGTAAATATCACAAATTTCACAGTGCGCCGGGCATATTACACCTTACTTGCGACCAAAAATCAATTTGTCCGAGGATTAGCTGGTGTCATACAAACCACATTGATGCCAGAGTAAAATTTGTACATTGACCCTTACCACTTGTTAATGCTTGCCGTAACCACGATTCTTATATTACGTACGCAAAATCAAGCACTTGTTTTCTATGGTCGAAGAAACTCTCACAAACAAAGTACGTAAACTACCGCAGTCGAAGCACTAATATGGTCATTTTTACACGTACACGGACCTCATGAACATGTCCCAGTTGCTACGCAAATAACGCGGCTGAAATGAACGGTAGAACTTTGATTTCAAAATTTTCTCAACAGACCAGACCGCCAATTCTCTATTCTCTCAAATAGTTATCAACGCAACTTTTTGAGCTAGCACGGAATTGTCCTAGGCGCTTGTATATACCCCTGATGCACCATACGAAAATATTTCTCTGGAACAGAGTCTACGCGGTTTCATATTCAAATGGGTCAAATTGCATTTTTACTGTCACAGCACTGCTTTATATGAATTTATCTACTGATAAATTCTGAGTTTTTATCGAACGTATGGTCATCATAGCCATATGCGTAGAGTACACAACAAAATAGTCAGATGTAAACCAATTTAATTCAAGCTTTGGAATTGCGAGTTTGGCAGCGTACAATGTAGACAATGAACGCCAGACAAGGTTTAGGCTGACTGCACAAGAAATGATTTCAGTGAGGATATTCAAGCTCTGAGTTATTGGATTGATAGAGTCATTTCTATTCGTGGGCTTTATTACAACCCCTTCTTCATCCAAAATAGTCATAACCCCAAAAAAAATATTTTGTGAAGCGTGCTGTCCGAAATGGCTATATTTACTTATTCCACAGAAAACGAACTCGACCGAAGAATTAGCTGAACCTTACTTTGTATTCTGAAGGTCCGGTTTTAGTTTGTGAGAGTTATGTTGTAGGTTATATGTGAGATATATTATTCCCAAAATATTTACTGAAATGTTAGCACTATTCGAGATTTTTAGAATCTAAGCACCTTTAATTAAGCAGTCATCGTGTGTATAGATTTAGTAACTGATCTATTCTCCTCGAACAGTTGGTGCAACCAAAATGCTTGTACGTTCTGCGCCAGCAGCAACATTTGACGAAATGATCGACGATATGAAGCAGGTTTAAGCGCTCTTTTGGTGACATATGCATTTGAAATTGTGCCCCGAAAATAATCAGTATACCAAGAGCCCAATTTCTAAACCCGTAGTTTTTTGGAAATGCTTTCCCTTTTTTGATTCACTGAATTAATTTGACAGAAACACCCGCAGAGTCACCTTATCACACGAATGTTCGCTGATTTTTGGGTCATATGGTGGTGCGTCAACCTGTTCACCAAAAAACTCACCTTGCCTGTTTCTACCTCAAAGCTGATTAGCATAGCATGTAATTCTTCTCCGCTGGCTTCTTCAACAGGGGAGCTCATATCTAGCCTTAATTAACAACACACAGAATGCGCGCATTGATAATTTCGTTACTTTCATACAGGCACTAATCCTATCTAATCAAAAAAGGGGAGCAATGCAACACAGGATTGCAAGAACATGGGCTTAAATTTAAGGTCGGAAATGTATACCATGTACTTGGTTGTGGAACGTAAACTAGGAGTATAGCAAAAACTTTGCAGAATCGCTATGGAATCGTTTGAGCACATCGATTTTTGCTACCGCTTAAACCGAAATACCATGGCATGCTGACAAATTTGGTAGAAGTTCCACTCGATGCACCCGATGGTTGCAAAAACCACAATAAAATCTTTCTGGCTAGAACGTAGTTTTATCTTCATCTCCCAAATTCATTTAAGAGATTCAGCGCTCTTCATCACAGGCCGTAAGGACCCATCACCTAACCATAGGATTCAGGCCGAACTGTTGTGAGAATATTGACTATATATATTTATATTATTTGGTGGTCAGTCTCTTCTTATCTTGCGATCAGAAGGGGATCACCACCATTCCTGGAATCCCAATACGCTTTCCCACTATTTCAGTCAACAGTATATTTCGTGTATGGCCAAAATAATTCTCCAGCAATATCATGCTTCAGTTTAGGCATCTGGCTCTCTACAATGTCTGAAAAAATCTATCGCTTTTATTCAAGAACAACAATAGCTAATATTGGATTAAAGTCATTTAGCCAGCAGTGGGCAAACTGCTAGCTGAATCAGAAACATGCGCTTCCCTTCAAATGGCCTATTTGTTTTTAGGCTTACCAGGCGCGCCCCCTTCAGGCTATTCCGCCTTCCTGGGCACCAGCACTTTAGGATGCTATGCCATATGGTGAGCCCTCCAATGACCTTAATCGGGATTCACTGCTTTTTCAAACTTACATGAAGGCTGTTTGCTGATGTTTTCCGGTTTTGGGACCTTTTTCAGTAAGCTAACGGGATTGAAGAAATCAGCGCAGCATGATACATTCAATAATTCAGAAGAATACATTGTCGTGTGCTGAATGCTGGGTGAGAACTGACTGACTGACTTTTAGAGATAATTGTTTTTGCACTAAATGAGAGCAACCCCAAAACGAATGCCATGATAGTTACAATATTTCTGCTCCATAAGGCTAGACCAAGCCTCAGGTGTTCTCAAACAGCACCCAACGGATGATGAAATCAAGCAACATTGCTTGGCATAGAAAGTTCTGTTAATCATATAGGTAATGGTTCAACCGCTATTGGATTGTTATACCACGTCTGCAATGACGGAGTGTCACTGTGCGGATGACTGATAAAAGGAGACCTAGAATATATTGGGCAACTGTACATCCCTACTCCTCTCCAGTATCGACTAGAGCGCTGTTCCAGTGGCTTTCGCATGTTCGCTTGGATTTTATATTCCAAAGTGAAAGGCTTTGATTACGTTAACAAATTTCTCTGGTTGATCCATGATGCTACTGTTTGGCTGCAGTCAACGATACTGACAGATTCAGCAGAGTCTACAGAGTGGTTGATTTTGTTTATAAGACACCGATTGGATTTATTTTGCGTCAGAATTTATATCATTCGTTAACTGATTTCAAATCCACACTACTAATCCTCTGTAATGCTCTGAGTAATCGGCTGAGTAGAACACATGCCCTAATCTTTCCAGCAGTGCACAACAAAATGATTTTAAAACCGTTGTCCATATTTTGTTGAAGTTTCTTGTTCAGAAGAAGAGCAGTTGAAGTCACATCCCCTATCTCCCCAACCGCAGTTGTTTCGATATTCTTAGCAGTTGCACGGCATAAGCAAGTCTCCTAAAGAGCACTTATTAGAACAAATGTGATATATAGTTCAAATGGGCTTGCTTTGACCGGTCAAATGCTAGTCCAAGGTAACTCTTTCAAGTTGGCAGGATATCGCACAGCTTGGCAGACTTATCACTAATTTGTCCACATTTTATCGGAACAAATAAGTGAATTTTCGGTCCATAGAACTATGGTTATCTGCTAAGAAGTTATTTATGGAAATAACGACCAGCCTACAAAACGTTCTTCATTTTCTCGGTTTTTGTGTAAATTTCCGCCTTCTTCCATTAATTGCTGATAACAAGTTGGCTTCGTCCGGCACCTTGAAAAGTGCAGTGAGCTGTGACCAATCGATATATTCTATCCAAATATCAAGAGCGTTATTTGTGAGGACGCACTATGACTATTGTTTAGCAATATCGTTGTCTGCATATGAACTCTCTCAGGCAGTCCCATAGGGAAGCTTTTGACCTGCCAGTGAGAGAACCGCTGCAACCGTATACAAATCGATTGCCTATTGTCAGTCTCCACCAGCTTATATCCAAGCAAAACGTGACGGTCACGCAGAAGGTTTTACACACGTCTTGGAACACCTCACACAAAACTGAAAGAATCAGGTGAGTACCTATATGTCGCGATGCAAAGAATACTCGCTCCTGCCGGACACTAATATATGACGCTCCCTGGCCCCAATTATTCAAGTCATTTTGGTCAACTCATGGCTTTTTTCCTGCTGACCACCCGTTGTGCAGTACTTTGATCTTATTAACCAATTCTTTCACTAATTTTAAATTTGTGCCATCATTGTGCAGCTTATTTAAACATGCTTGCTTGCGCCAACGCGACCACCATTCTTGGCCAGCTAGTTATTTCCTCACATCACCGTCCCAAAATGGACTACAGCTTAGATAGCCTGATGGCCGAGCCCTGATTCTTATGTTGTTCAAAACGCGTTTGCCCTTATTCAGGTTTAACGCAAGACAGTGATGCCATTGCCTTGGTGGTAGTGAACAGCAAACTTTTGCACATTTATAAACACCATGCACTCTACTCCCATTTTATCTGACAGGACTTATAATTTCATCCTACTCATTTTCTTCCCAAATTTGCACCATCAATTGTGGCTTGACTCTTGGGCCAACGTGTTTTTACTTGCAATCTCCGAGGCTTTTCTTCCGGACCCAGAATGCCCGCGACTATGCTCCACAGCAGTTGCAGGCGTGTTGAATCCCTCATCTAACCGGAATCAGTCCAAATCACGTACGATGTTTTTACCAGTCGACTCTTTTTATGCGGTTTTTATGCGCAGCAGTTTGCTTAATAATATTCGATGTTAGAGCTAGGATACCACTGTCAGATGTACGCAAAACGTATCGGAATTCTTGCACTTCTTAGTGAGCAACTTCTTCAGTAAAATTCTTCAACGTGATAGTTTCTCACACAATACAGTCTCGTTTAATAATGGGAAAGCTTTTGTTTCCAGTTAAACGACTGCAATTCGCAACACCAAATCTTAAGTACTGAATAAGTTCGGCGCCCGCATTACAGAAAATACCATGCACAAACTGCACTTATTCATAAAAATCTGCCCTAGAAAACAGCAGCCAAATCGCTTTCTACTACAGATGAGAACTCCAAGCGGTTTTGGTTCCGACATCTCCTTTTACGATTCAAGAACAACATTGAGAGAAAATGGGCCGTCAATGCATGTAAGTGAAACTCAAATTGGGTGCAATGCGAGAGTTTATTTTGTGTGCCGATGAGGTCTCCTCTTACCTCGAACCAGCACCTTAAAAAGTAGATTTCACCAGGTGTCCATTGTATCACTAAAATATAAAACTGACCTGCAGACTGGGGTGGAAAATAATTGAACCTTCTACAAAATGGGCATTCTGGTGACGGCCGTTGACAATATTCCCATCCTGTATGCTTGCTGCTGCTGGAACCTCTTGCTGAGCGTCTGCAACACTGTCCCATCTTGTTACTCCATCCGTTCATTCGTCTACGGAACGCTAGATAATTGGCCAAAGAATCTTTTGGTGCTTCCAACTGACTTTCGTGTAGCCATCAAATCAAAGGAATTTTGCGGGCGCGTAACAGCAAATTGAGTTATACAACAGCTAGGTGGAAGTTTCATTACTTAATCGGCCACTACTGCATATAATGCAGCCCGAGAATCTTCCGCAATGCCAATGCCTGATAGGCTATTAGGTTAAATCTCAATTTACCATCGTTTTGTTATACATTCTACAAAGTATAGAGAATGCTGCAAATAGAGTGGCCTTACATTATGCTTTCAGTGGCAATCTTGCATCCCTAGACTGACTGGCCGCTTTTAGTTGCCTTACTATTAAGCTATGGTCTTTACGAGCCCAACAGGTGATGCAGTTGCTTTGTTCCTAAAGTAGTCCTTCGGTTTACCAGTTTCTGGTGGGAACCAGTTCAAGAACGTTATTAGAACTCCGTTTAATAAAATGTAACAGAACTAACGTTTATACTGATGCGCAAACATAATTGGTGTGGTGACGTAACTGAATCTCATCCAACATTAGATAAATTTCTGAGGCCTTTGGAAAAATTAAGCAAGCATATGGCCGCCTAATGACGGTAGATTTAGAATGCAGCCAAAAACTTTAGATCTTTGAAGCCTGAAGGGCTGCAAAATATCGCAATAGGAAGACCAAATTAAAAAAAATAGAGTGATGGCAACTGACGAATTGAAAGCCAGTCTAAAACCGATACAATTGGGGCATGTCTTCTGTCTTGATAAGAATAGTTCCCTACCGCTGATAATGAATGACTTTGAACATTCTTATGAATAGAATGGACCAAGTGGAATGTAAATGATAAAAGGATGCTGAAGGCATAAACAGAGTGGAGAGAAAGGAGGTCTACTTCGCCGGAGTGAACGGTAAAACCAGAAGATCTTTCCGGTTATCAACTCACTGTATTTTTCAAAACGTCGAACTAGGCCTAGTGGTGATCAGCATTCCGTGGAGTCAGATCATGAATGCTTGCGAGGCACATACAATTTCTGATTCAAAACTGTCACTTTTCTCGTTGCAGTAAATAAGATTCATCGGGATGTTTTCATTCCGTCACTTTTAGAATTAGCCTCGGCGATCACCGGGTCTCCTTAGATTCCAACAGATTAGAAGGTCACAAAACCGATCAGATGCATTAAAACCGTATTTTAAAGCCCACACAGAAGATTGAGACAAACTATGCAGCGGACAAAGTAAATAGCTCAAGTCGTATTCAGGTCATCGTTTTCATAATGGATCCTTAAAATAGTTTTACAGACCAAAAATTCTATAACCTACTTACTGAAAATGGGCAAGGATTTAAAAAATTAACAAGCCGAGCGGAATCCTTCCAATTGAAAACATCAGTCTGAAACCGAATTGATCCGATCAGAGGATGCTGATTCCATAATTACATAGCTTGCTTGTTCCGTCGAAATATAGAGGCGCATTAGCTGATTTGCCTTTGAAAAGATGGAAGCACTTCGCTGTCAGGCCCATCATTCGCAAAAACGAAATAAGCAGTTACAAGCATTGTTGGTAGACACAATGAGCGGGTGGTGTTATTGTCAGAACAGAAGCTACTGACATCCTGGTAATATATGTGGTCATTCAGCATACTATGCTTGGTACATGGGGCCCTCTTAACTTCTTTTCGAAACTCAAGTACACCCTAACCATTTCTACACATGGAAACCAGCCTATGATTTTGCAACACTGTTGTTGTGCTTTCCTGTTGCTGCCCTTAACAGCTACACGAGGTTTACCAGATAGTCGCGCGCGTAATAGCTTTGCAAAGATCGGACGGGCTCTATGGGTTGATATGCGTTTCTTCATAAAATAAACAAGGCAGGAGAAAATGATTGTTTTTCTGTGATGATCAACTTTGGAGGGAAAGCGGGCAAAATCTGCAATTTTGATGTACATGTGAGCGCATTATTTCAAGTTAGCATGTGACCTTCAAATCCTGCTAAACCATTATTTTTCATGTGATAACATGCCAGTGTTGGTAAGCTATCAAATAAGTTCACCAAAACAATAACTGGATCTCAAAATTTTCCCTTGGGTACACGCTGTTTGCAAGAGCACATGTTACACAGCGTTAAAGTTTGAGTCATTGAATATGCAAGTTCCAGTCAGCTAACGAAGTCATTTAGGAATCTGGTGGGTAACGCCGCAGAAGAACAATACATTGGCGTTTTATTTAGTAGGCCAATCTTTGTAGGTTCGATGGAGGTTGTCAGTGGAAAGTTGCAAACTTGGAAATCTGTTATTAGTGATTTCAATAAGTGATTCGGATGCTCAGTCCGTAGAATTGTGTGCATTCAACTCAAAAGAGGGTGAGGTAAACTTCTAACTGTATTATGCTGCTTGTGCCTGCCGGGTGACTGCGAACTGAAATGGATCACATTTAGAAAATGAATGATTGTCGCTATCCATAAAGTGCAATTTTTCAATTGCCTGATGTGTGCAAGCAGAAAAACTGACTATAAAATTCATGGGGCCAAAGAGAGTTTGATAAGCACGACATTCAAATAGTCATTTGAATTTCGAAAATTGTTTTGCCGGATGAATCGGCCTAGAGAAAACGGTGCGTGTTGATGGTTCAGTAAATATTGTGAGGTTACCAGAACACCCAACTGAAACATTGGTGACTTTAATCCGAGTGGCGGTAGGTTATGGTGAGCAACAGGAGTGTGTTTCGCCCTCGATATTTTTTTGTATTTACCTGGATACCTTTACGACTGATTTTTCACAATAAATAAGTGGTTCAACTAACTGGACACACTTCAAACGATAAACTAATTCCTTGTTTTAAACATCAGGTCCCAAGTGTGTTGCATAAGCAGCCAAGGCAAGTTTTGAGAGCTTATCACCCAGCAGACTTCATGATGTCAAACAAATTTTCTCGGATTACGAATGGTTTGATTTTGTTAAGCCTGCAATTACAACCACGTGTGTCAGCCCATTTCTCTTAATGAAATCTTGTGCCCGAAACTTTTTTGCAAAACAAAAGACAAAAATAATATTCATAAAAAATCATTAATTTTCTGTATCCCAGAGCGACGAAAACGCAGTGCTAATGCGGATATTTTGCCATGTTAAAAATTCATGTAATCCTAAAGAATAAACGTGGTATGGAAACGAGGAATTTATCAATACAGAAAAGCGTACGAAACACGACATTACAAAACTAAAACTTTAATGTGATCATCTTGTTTTGTGATCGCGTAGGGGAGATATTTTTGCAGGGTGTATCAAGATACTGGTGCCTACCTCCTGTCCGGGTTAGCTCAAAAAAGACTTTCGCTATGCATAAGATGGAAACAAAGGGTCTTGTTTGTTTAAAAATATCGACTTCGACTGACATGCAGTTTAGCAGCGCAAAGCCTCTAGGTTGCTGTTTAGACTGCAAAATTTCACGTGTTTATCCGTCAAGAACCTTGTTTGCAAAATTGTTCTATGGGTTTTCACTTACGGAAATCAATATGTATGCATCCACCCACGCTGGTATGTTTGATCAAATTTCTGTAGTTACAAACTCACTGGGTTAAACGTGCTAAATGCTCACTATCTGAAAAACTGAGTACAAACGAGACCACTCGGGCGTGGTGCCTTCCAATTATTCGGCTTTGAGCAAATTTGATCGGCGAACTTAAGCGTCACGCTAAATTGCATCTTGTAAAATTTATGAATCTTGCATGCCTTCACACCATTATAGCCAAATGGAAAAACGCTGCCATCTTACAATTCAGGTACCAGAAATTTGATTCACACGAACCACGATGCATCTCAGAACGCACACAATATGAACATTCGAAGTTATCTGCGCAGGCTCTTTGACGCCTTATTGACAGAAACCATAAGACAAATAGGAATGAAGGTTAGCAAAGTACACCCAATAAAATGTCACTTTTGCTTTGACGGACGACTCACTTGTAGACTAGTTGAAACTCCCGTTAATTATGTTCTCAACTTCTCAGTCTTCGAATTTGGAGAATACTTCCACAGAGAACGAAAACGTTCAAATTTGCCATACATACATTGGGTTTTTGAGTTCATTTTGCTCGTAATATTGATGGTCCGTGGTCAAAAAGACGAAAAATAAGAGAACAAAACTTGCTAGCACTTTGAAGGAATATCGCCTGGTTATACTGTGTTAGCGAAATCCTGAAAATAAAATAGATGGCCACATTAGATGAACCTAAACCTGGCGAATTTTATTTGCTGAAAAATATGTACATTTGCAATACTTACCTGGAACTATTCCACCGAATTAAGCCTCCTCTCAACGAGAATGAATCATGAAAAATATATGAAAAATATGAGTGCAGTGGCCAAAGAAGTAATATTTCATGTTATTATCAAAATAACATGGCAGAAGTAGACATGCCTTCAGAAGAACTAAAAGTGCCTGAATGAGCGTTAAATGTGCCCAAAATTGCCTAATCCATTATCTCGGTAATGGATGTATGTTTTGGCAGTTTACAGGTAAACAAATTGTCAACATTCGGATAATTTATATAAGCGTCTGCACATTTGCGGCAAATAAAAGTTTCTGGAGTTCTTTACAGGAAACTGACACAGCTATCTGAGTATTCCTTGCATTCACTCTCAACCATATGGGCGTCCGCCGATATAGTTTTCCGTATGCCGCCACAGCAAACGCAAATGTGTGCCTGTAACACCGATTGAGTGGACATTTCCTCAAATCTCACTGGTAGCAACACGGAATGTCAGTTGGTTTGCCAGGAGTTGTTTGGCAGAAAACCCTCTTACAGCAAATCCTTTCATTGGAATCGACTTGTCGTTCACACTGCAACAAAACTGTGATGTATTTGCGACCTTGACGAAAAATCTATAAAGCGTTCTTTGTTCATTTTGCGCCTTCTTTTATTGTAGACCACCACTTTGCGCCTAAACTGAGACTTTCGTTCAGGAGATTGTGTTATCAAGTGAACTATTTCTGCCCGTTTTTTATTGTTAGCTTATTAAACAATTTAAGATATATTAGGCACTTTTTCGCACCGACCGCCACACGATGGCAACCTCCTCAGCTGAAGATTATGCCCATTAATTCATCCGGCCAATCGATTCTCTCAAAACATTTTGAAATAAACCAACACTTTTCAGTTATGAACTAAGGTTAGGTTGATAACCTTATTGGAATACATATCGAAAGATAAACCTGCTTGCAGTAAAAGCACACTGGAAATTGTTTTGTGTGGAAACAACTAACAGAATGTCAGTGAAGCCTTTTCCGGCGACTTTTTGGGGAAAAGAACGTAAAAGATATAAGAATATTTAAACCTGCAATATTTATAACGATATGTGGTAAATTTGGTCCGTTGTCCATTGATCTGCCTGACACGACCAATGTAATAAAATACTCTGAGAAAGATGGGCAACTTAAACAAGCGAAACCGTGCATGAACATTCCGTAGGTCATTACATGTGCCGCAGTAAGCTTGTGCCAAGCATTTCGGTAATTCTGATGAGGGACTTTGGCGTTAAGTTGAGTATCGTCAGAATTGTTTTGTTCTGCTTAGGATTACAGTCAGAATACGATGCCAAAATGTGTTTACGAATAACAGAATTCTTTCGTTCATCGAAACTTGGAGACGGCAGCCACTCATGGGAACTCCCAAATTCAGCAGCCTAGACTAGATCAAACTGTTTCCCGCGAGTGGAATGCTGGTTGCACGTTACATTTATATATTTCCGCAGAGCTTTAAACCGAGTGGCAGCAAGCCATTTTATATATATTGTGATACTTGGAGTTTGTTTTAAACATGGGGCCCAATAGTAATTTTCAGAATGATTTAAAATATTCCGTGATCTCAGAATAGTTCCACGACCTTTGCAATCCGTTTGAGCTATTACTGACTATTCCATCTTTACGATGGGGTCGAAAGTTTTGGGATGTTTATTGTGAATGACAATTAGGACATGTGATGTCTTCAAGGGCTCCGCGACAAACACAATCCCAAATTGACTTAATTGAAACTGGAATTTACATGGCTGGCTAAACCGATTTTCTGATAGTTCTCGGTTGTAAGCGCAGAAACTGCAAAGTTTTCTATTGGCTCACTTGTCTCTCTATAGTTTCCGGGTAAAAACCGAGTATGGTATCTGTGTCATTCAAATCTTTCGAGTATTCGGCCCAACCACTCATACGTTTCCTAGGATATTACGGACATCAAAATGACTGAAAGTTACTTTTTGATTTAGGAATCTAGGACAACCTGTTCAATTACGAGGATTCAGTCGAGAAATTTTCCGCAGTAGTGGAAGCCAACACTGTAAATTCTTTCCGCCGTTTTCTAAAATATATCGCATAAAGATTTGCGATGGATCTGGAATATGATAGTTTATTATTCTCATATTTCATGTATGTACATTTGCTTGGCTCTCAAAGCAAATGTGTGCTACAGAATTTTCCTTGATGGTGAGTCTCCGTATGTGAGATCGCCTTTAAATGTTTTTCCATTTGTATCCGATTGAAATTTTGTATCAGAGTATGTTTTGCAACAGTGTTCTTAAATTTACAGCGGTTGCAATGGGTATCAGCTAGTTGTTCCCGAAAATATTATGCGGGCGACTTCTGTGATCATTGGTTGGTAATTGATCAGGTGGCTGTTGATCTGTTCGCCGAGCTTGGCAATTGATTTGCAAACGTGATCAATGTTTGACTGGGCACTACAATCACTGGACCTGATGGGTCGGAGGTTTTGTTAAAGCTGGCAGTGGCTTTTGACAAACGTCTCAGATGGATGCTGGTACTGTAACTGATCAGGTACTCGCGTGTGATGTAAGTTGATCGTGCGTGCTTCTTCGTTTCCTAAGTGTAAAAAACTAAGCTCACTGAAAGAAAACTAAACTAGTTTAATTACCGCGTACTTTATGTATCTCTTATTTAGATCAGATAAGTGCTACGGAGTCTTCGTTGATGGTGAGTTATTATGTGTGATGTCGCATAAAAGATCCTAAAACATTTGTGCGCTACTTTACGTTCCACTCGTCTTTTTGCATAAATCGCCTACAATTCTCAAGATTCAGCCAACGGATAAATAACTGCAGGATAATTAAAAGTTTGCTCTTTCAGGCGCCACACACAATAGCGTTCAAGGAATCGCTCGGTGATTTTAAGGAAAGAGCTTTTCTAGTGTTTCGGAATGAACCATAGGAAACACAGTGCTGCTTAGAGTAGTTCCCGTAGGCCTAAATTTGTGAATGTAGTACAAACCGCTAGATGAATTTTATCTCCATATTTGAGATACCCATAACGTTTCTCAGTAAAACACGACTGAGTTTTGATAAACAACATATAAATATACAATAACCAATGGTGACAAAAACTTGTCCATGCCCATACTCCTATAATTTACGTAAGCGGCTAAAAGGATTTAGCTTGCTTTAGATGTACTTGAAAGTCAATTAATTTGTTCCACATATGTTTCACTTGAATATTCCCAGGAATCAACAAATGGTATAGTGTTGCAGCAATTTTTAATCGACATTTTCTGTATGATACACTAAAAGAAGCAAGTTCATGGCACAGCCATCAACCGCAAAAACGTATTATATATGGCCCACAATGAGCAGCTCCCTTTTAATAGTATACAGTGCACTAAGCACAACAGGCTCTTAGAAACCAAATCGCTTGACTTTTTCAGACATTACGCAGATTTGTTTCTCAATTCCTAAGGTTTGTCCGTTGTAGGCCCCACCTTCTTACACGGCTCGTGACCAATTGTTTTTGTTGAATTGGCCCCTTGCAGCAGCATTTTGGGAGAAAAATTTTCAGCAACAAATAAATGGGTATAAAACTCTCTAGAGTGCAAACATATAATCTTATAATGGGCACTTTTTAGCTGGAGGGTCACCGCTAGGGTGTAACTAACGATGTGGTGATATTTGCAGGAAAATTTAAATTACTCTGCGAACCAGTACGGCCGACTTCAGGTAAATGAAACGTCATGAATAAATAAAAGAGGGCAATAGATAGTTTGGAGACTTTTAAGCTCGTAATATTGGCATGTGAACTTACAAAAATGTCCTAAGTGCCCTTGCATTATTTCAACTTGCTCAGAAAAGTCCTTCGTTTGAGCACGGCTAACAATCCGGTAGTATATATGCAGCTTTAAGCCGCTTTAGCCGGTGATGAATGAACTGCTTATCGTCAGATTTTGGTACAAATGGTCTCAACTGAGGGACAGAGTTTTCACATGATGTTATCCATGTACTTGCAGAGACATGAAGCGTTGTTAACAGTTAGGTCTGTGGCTTCTTCCACCTGAAATCAATGGGTCCGTATGTTTGATTGCACTGCGTAGCAGGTGGCCACAGCGCAAATAATTTGGGCCTATTTATGAGCTCAAGTATGTTACAAAATCACTGGAAGGTGGTTTAGTTAGAGCATTAAAAGCATACGGTTGACCAGGACAAGAACAAACTGAATACAAAAAGGCGCAGAAGCAAATATAAAGATAGGCTTTCAGCCAGGTCCGGTAAAATGCATCTGCCTAGAGGCAATTTTTTCCCGCAAATCATACAGATTCTGTCAAATCGCAGATCAGAACTGCAGTGCAAAAGTACACATTTAATAAACTTGAAAGAACTTTTTTGCACACACCAAAACAACAGTTGTACAAACTTTTTACTGCTGATGAGTAACTTAGCCATGTCGCGCTCCAGGTGAGCAGTGGAAAACAGCTCTAAGAACTCCGTGTTCACGGCAGTCCCACACAAGTAAAGGCGTACTTTTTGTTGCCAAATATCGACCTAGCTGAGTACCAAAAAACTGAGCACAACAGACATAAACGTGGATTTGAAAGGCAAATATTTTTGCACATCCTTGTGCGCACATTTCAGCCCACAATAATAGCCGTGGTGATTCACATTTTTGGCACGCCGTTTCTGTCTTATAGGACACAATGTCACTTTTGCTACCTTGAGGTAAACAAATAAGATGATAGGTTGAGCTAAAGGTGACCACCTAATTATAGGTAGAATTTTATTCTCGGGTCTATAGCGTACGGTGATACGCAATGGATATAAGAAGAACCTGGAACTTATGATAGATTTTACCACTGCGGTAAATATGCTTGTCAGATTTCACAGTATTCATGAATTGGAAAGCTTAGATTTATATCTTCGGAATGGGGGAAGGATGGGACTCAAGTAATCTGCTTAAGCAATTTTCCTCTTTTGTGCAAAATTTTCGAGTTTCGCGATTTGTGATGGATAATTTCTAGGCGATTGGTCCAAAAAACCATCCCATCTCTAGAAGTATAAGCAGATAAGCAACAAGATCAATGTAGGATTTATTTGGCAAATTTCATCTTGAAAGTTGTCCACGAATCCTCGTTGCGTTTGAAAGAGAATGGTAAACAACATACCAGATCTCAGCCCCCAAAACTGCTTGTGTTGCATCAACCAAGTAATATCTGTTAGAACACAGATTACGAAAGCTTTGTGCAAGTAGGTATATTTTCCAGGCATCAATTCGCTCGTAACAAAACCTTGTTTTCAGGGATGATGCATCAAACGCGTTACGCTATTGGAATGGCGGGATAAATCAATTTTGAAACTTTATTTGTAGCATTCACCTAAAAGTAAGTCGGTCTATTCTGAAAAATAAGGAAGCGATTGGCAGCTATTTCATCCCCTTTGGGAATCACCGACTATCTTGGGGTGTGCAGTATCGATAACTGGCAACAAATGTGAAACGCATGTAGAGCACTTCTCAGTGTTTCAGCAGAGAACGACTTCAGTTGTCGGATGGGTTCACCGAGAAAACTTATTCATTTATTTTTGGTTTTACAGGAATGAAGCATTCAGATTTGGTTTGGAGCTTACCGGGTCAAACCAAATGTCCATTAGCCGGTCTTCTCCGAAAGGTTGAATTCAAACTACTGGTCAGGAGGTCGCGGGTTTTCTGAAGGTTTGTCATATATGCACTGCTAAGTGTCCTCAACGAGGATAAAAAGGTTGTATTTTGTTTATCAACTTTCCGGCTAAGTTGGCTCCAATTTCAAATTAGCCTGACATAAGTTAGCAAGCATAGACTGCTGCTTTCGTTTCGGCCTCACAGAGAGAGATTTAGAAGTTAACCAAACTGTAACAGTCATGGTTACTTAGCTTACTTGGAGTACTAGTTCTTCAAGACTCATTACGAAATTCTGCATATATCCCTATATACAGCCCTCGATATAGCTGTCCAGCTCGTGTGGGAAAGATAACGTAAAAAATATAAGAATACTTAAACCCGCAATATTTATAACGATATGTGGTAAATTTGGTCCGTTGTCTATTGAGCTGCCTGACACGACCAATGTAATAAAATACTCTGCGAAAGAAGAGCACCTTAAACAAGCGAAACCGTGCATGAACATTCCTTAGGTCATTACATGTGCCGCAGTAAGTTTGTGCCAAACATTTCGGTAATTCTGATGAGGGACTTTGGCGATAATTTGAGTATCGTTAGATTTGTTTTTTTCTGCTTAGGATTACAGTCAGAATACAATGCCAAAATGTGTTTACGAATAACAGAATGTTTTTGTTCATCGAAACTTGGAGACTGCAGCCACTCATGGAAACTCCCAAATTCAGCAGCCTAGACTAGATCAAACTGTTTCCCGCGAATGAAATGCTGGTTGCACGTTATATTAATATAATTCTGCAAAGCTTTAAACCGAGTGGCAGCAAGCCATTTTATATATATTGTGATACTTGGTGTTTGTTTTAAATATGAGGGCCCAATAGTAATTTTCAAAATGATTTAGAATATTCCGTGATCGCAGAATAGTTTCACGACCTTGCAATCCGTTTGAGCTATTACTCACCATTCCATCCTTACGATGGGGTCCAAAGTTTTGGGATGTTTATTGTGAATGACAATTAGGAAATGTGATGTCCTCAAGGGTTCTGCAACAAACACAATCCCAACTTGACTTAATTGAAACTGGAATTTACATGGTTTGCTAAACCGATTTTCTGATAGTTCTCGGTTGTAAGCGCAGAAACTGCAAAGTTTTCTATTGGCTCACTTGTCTCTCTGTGGTTTCCGGGTAAAAACCGAGTATGGTATCTGTGTCATTCAAATCTTTCGAGTATTCCGCCCAGCCACTCGTACTTTTCATAGGATATTACGGACACCAAAATGTCTGAAAGTTACTTTTTGATTTAGGAATCTGGGACAACCTGTTCAATTGCGAGGATTCAATCGAGAAATTTTCCGCAGTAGTGGAAGCCAACATTGTAAATTCTTTCCGCTGTTTCCTAAAATCTATTGCATAAAGATTTGCATAAGAATGAAACATCCATTTTGATGGATCTGGAATATGGTGGCTTATTATTCTCATATTTCATGTATGTACATTTGCTTGGCATTCAAAGCAAATGTGTGCTACAGAATTTTCCTTGATGGTGAGTCTCCGTATGTGAGATCGCCTTTAAATGTTTTTCGGTTTGTATCCGATGGGAATTTTGTAGCAGAGTATGTTTTGCAGCAGTGTTCTTAAATTTACAGCGGTTGCAATGGGTATCAGGTACTTGTTCTCGAAAATATTATGCAGGTGACTTCCGTGATCATTGTCTGACTGGGCACTACAATCACTGGACCTGATGGGTTGGTGGTTTTGTTAAAGCTGGCAGTGGCTTTTAACAAACGTCTCAGATGGATGCTGGTACTGGAACTGGTCAGGCACTCGCGTGTAATGTAAGTTGATCGTGCGTGCTTCTTCGTTTCATAAGTGTAAAATACTATGCTCAGTGAAAGAAAACTGAGCTAGTTTATTTACCGCGTACTTTATGTATCTCTTATTTAGATCAGATAAGTGCTACGGAGTTTTCGTTGATGGTGAGTTATTATGTGTGATGTCGCATAAAAAATTCTAGAACATTTGTGCGCTACTTTATGTTCCACTCGTCTTTTTGCATAAATCGCCTACAATTCTCAAGATTCAGCCAACGGATGAATAACTGCCGGATAATTAAAAGTTTGCTCTTTCAGGCGCCACACACAATAGCGTTCAAGGAATCGCTCGGTGATTTTAAGGAACGAGCTTTTCTAGTGTTTCGGAATGAACCATAGGAAACACAGTGCTGCTTAGAGTAGTTCCCGTAGGCCTAAATTTGTGAATGTAGTACAAACCGCTAGATGAATTTTATCTCCATATTTGAGATACCCATAACGTTTCTCAGTAAAACACGACTGAGTTTTGATAAACAACATATAAATATACAATAACCAATGGTGACAAAAACTTGTCCATGCCCATACTCCTATAATTTACGTAAGCGGCTAAAAAGGATTTAGCTTGCTTTAGATGTACTTGAAAGTCAATTAATTTGTTCCACATATGTTTCACTTGAATATTCCCAGGAATCAACAAATGGTATAGTGTTGCAGCAATTTTTAATCGACATTTTCTGTATGATACACTAAAAGAAGCAAGTTCATGGCACAGCCATCAACCGCAAAAACGTATTATATATGGCCCACAATGAGCAGCTCCCTTTTAATAGTATACAGTGCACTAAGCACAACAGGCTCTTAGAAACCAAATCGCTTGACTTTTTCAGACATTACGCAGATTTGTTTCTCAATTCCTAAGGTTTGTCCGTTGTAGGCCCCACCTTCTTACACGGCTCGTGACCAATTGTTTTTGTTGAATTGGCCCCTTGCAGCAGCATTTTGGGAGAAAAATTTTCAGCAACAAATAAATGGGTATAAAACTCTCTAGAGTGCAAACATATAATCTTATAATGGGCTCTTTTTAGCTGGAGGGTCACCGCTAGGGTGTAACTAACGATGTGGTGATATTTGCAGGAAAATTTAAATTACTCTGCGAACCAGTACGGCCGACTTCAGTTAAATGAAACGTCATGAATAAATAAAAGAGGGCAATAGATAGTTTGGAGACTTTTAAGCTCGTAATATTGGCATGTGAACTTACAAAAATGTCCTAAGTGCCCTTGCATTATTTCAACTTGCTCAGAAAAGTCCTTCGTTTGAGCACGGCTAACAATCCGGTAGTATATATGCAGCTTTAAGCCGCTTTAGCCGGTGATGAATGAATTGCTTATCGTCAGATTTTGGTACAAATGGTCTCAACTGAGAAACAGAGTCTTCACATGATGTTATCCATGTACTTGCAGAGACATGAAGCGTTGTTAACAGTTAGGTCTGTGGCTTCTTCCACCTGAAATCAATGGGTCCGTATGTTTGATTGCACTACGTGGTAGGTGGCCACAGCGCAAATAATTTGGGCCTATTTATGAGCTCAAGTATGTTGCAAAATCACTAGAAGGTGGTTTAGTTAGAGCATTAAAAGCATACGGTTGACCAGGACAAGAACAAACTGAATACAAAAAGGCGCAGAAGCAAATATAAAGATAGGCTTTCAGCCAGGTCCGGTAAAATGCATCTGCCTAGAGGCAATTTTTTCCCGCAAATCATACAGATTCCGTCAAATCGCAGATGACAATTGCAGTGCAAAAGTACACATATAATAAAGTTGAAAGAACTTTTTTGCACACCCCAGAACAACAGCTGTACAAACTTTTTACTGCTGATGAGTAACTTAGCCATGTCGCGCTCCAGGTGTGCAGTGGAAACAGCTCTAAGAATTCCGCGTTCATGACAGTCCCACACAAGTAAAGGCGTACTTTTTGTTGCCAAGTATCCACCTAGCTGAGTACCAAAAAACTGAGCACAACAGACATAAACGTGGATTTGAAACGCAAATATTTTTGCACATCCTTGTGGGCACATTTCAGCCCACAATAATAGCCTTGGTGATTCACATTTTTGGCACGCCGTTTCTGTCTTATAGGACACAATTTCACCTTTGCTACCTTGAGGTAAACAAATAAGATGATAGGTTGAGCTAAAGATGACCACCTGATGAAAGGTAAGATTTTATTCTCGGGTCTATAGCGTACGGTGATACGCAATGGATATAAGAAGAACCTGGAACTTATGATAGATTTTACCACTGCGGTAAATATGCTTGTCAGATTTCACAGTATTCATGAATTGGAAAGCTTAGATTTATATCTTCGGAATGGGGGAAGGATGGGACTCAAGTAATCTGCTTAAGCAATTTTCCTCTTTTGTGCAAAATTTTCGAGTTTCGCGATTTGTGATGAATAATTTCTAGGCGATTGGTCCAAAAAACCATCCCATCTCTAGAAGTATAAGCCGAGAAGCAACAAGATCAATGTAGGATTTATTTGGCAAATTTCATCTTGAAAGTTGTCCACGAATCCTCGTTGCGTTTGGAAGAGAATGGTAAACAACATACCAGATCTCAGCCCCCAAAACTGCTTGTGTTGGATCAACCAAGTAATATCTGTTAGAACACAGATTACGAAAGCTTTGTGCAAGTAGGTATATTTTCCAGGCATCAATTCGCTCGTAACAAAACCTTGTTTTCAGGGATGATGCATCAAACGCGTTACGCTATTGGAATGGCGGGATAAATCAATTTTGAAACTTTATTTGTAGCTTTCACCTAAAAGTAAGTCGGTCTATTCTGAAAAATAAGGAAGCGATTGGCAGCTATTTCATCCCCTTTGGGAATCACCGACTATCTTGGGGTGTGCAGTATCGATAACTGGCAACAAATGTGAAACGCATGTAGAGCACTTCTCAGTGTTTCATCAGAGAACGACTTCAGTTGGGGGATGGGTTCACCGAGAAAACTTATTCATTTATTTTTGGTTTTACAGGAATGAAGCATTCAGATTTGGTTTGGAGCTTTCCGGGTCAAACTAAATGTCCATTAGCCGGTCTTCTCCGAAAGGTTGAATTCAAACTACTGGTCAGGAGGTCGCGGGTTTTCTGAAGGTTTGTCATATATGCACTGCTAAGTGTCCTCAACGAGGATAAAAAGGTTGTATTTTGTTTATCAACTTTCCGGCTAAGTTGGCTCCAATTTCAAATTAGCCTGACATAAGTTAGCAAGCATGGACTGCTGTTGTCGTTTCGGCCTCACAGTGAGAGATTTAGAAGTTAACCAAACTGTAACAGTCATGGTTACTTAGCTTACTTGGAGTACTAGTTCTTCAAGACTCATTACGACATTCTGCATATATCCCTATATACAGCCCTCGATATAGCTGTCCAGCTCGTTTTGTTGAACATCACCTCGGCAGCTGCAAAAAAATGTTGTCCACTACCCAACAAAGCCCAAATACAATCTGGGTGGTTTTTCACCGACGGAAGAGCTCCTTCGTGAGACTTCTCAGTGGCATTTAGAAACTCTCTTCAACGGTGGTTACAGGCTAGATTGTGCATAGTTAATACCTCGTTCAAATGTGCGCTCAAAGAGGATAAACACTGCAACATATAAAGACAGTCAAATGAGATGCTTACTGGCAAACCGGGCCACTAAGGTTATTTCACATGATTCCGTATCTAATTTAATCGAAGAATACTAGCTCCCAATTGAAATATCCACAAAAATAGCATCACTAAGGCTTTTTGTAATCCTGTCTGAATGTTAAAAGTGTGTCTTCAGTACAACTGGTCCATGCTTTAAAAAAAACTGGCGTAAACAACCGAACCTTCTGAATGGAACATTGTTTCACCATCGGCAGCATTTGGAAACAGTGGGTGGAAAGAACACCTAGCAACAATAGCTCAATACTTGAGTGCGTGTGCTAAACTGGGTGATTGCGCTACGTTGCACCGCCTGATTGCGGCTCTTTTAAGCATGAATCATTTTGTTTAAACTTTTAGGTATAGACGCCTCTGCAGCATAAAAGACTGCAGTGTATCTATGAAGGGACTGCGTCCCTCAGAGTTTTACACCCGAAGCTGCGATGTCAACCCAAATTATTGCTGATTTCAAAGTTGCAAAACACCTTTTTGACCTCACGTGACAATATGTGTTCTAAATTGTGATCTCACGTAATTCTTCTCACTTTATATTTGAAAAGTAACATCGCGCCCTCTATTCGTGAGTGTTTGACAGATGTACATTCTTGAGGGGTACTTCCAGCCCTCAAATTTGCGTGGGTCTTTGGCATTATCGTTCATTTTATCATTTGATGCTTGAAAACGCCACCAGCTCAATTCCAGATAAATTCTAAAAGGCCCTCAAGGGTATGCGCGAAACAATTAATCTTATGCAAAGTAGAAATTGTAAAATAGGTACTTTGAAAAGGAACTCGACAATAAGGGCACCTCCTGTTCACCTCTTTGTGAACAAGGAGGTAACATCGCTAGGGGTGTAGCCGTCCAGTAAAGAAACAATGCAGCAATTTGGCGGGTTCTATGTTGCCCAGTTTACCAGGATATGGAACAAAAGAATGATACGTATAAAAAGTACTTCATAAATGTGATCAAACTCGGCTGAAATAAAGCTTCATGGTTTTATAAAAAAGGCAATCATGCCAAACAGACATTGGTTATCGAAAAGTAATGTTTGCCTACCGTGAGACCTCCAAATGGATGCCATTTGTGCCGCAGTTGGACACATAACGATGCGGGTCATCAGTACTCACATGAATTTTGGAACAACCTTTCGTGCGTCCGGGGTAGATCAACCTTAACCACATGCTGACTGGTGTGATTTCAGTCAAGCTGTTCTTGCCTAAGCCGATGGTGGGCGCGTATGCTATCGGGCCAGGTCAAATCTTACCATACAATATCAGTTGCCCATGACGGCGAGAGAACCGACACACATAGAGCCGTTCGGTGTGAGCATACGATATCACTGTTTCATTGTTCGCAATAAGCACCACCAATCAAGGTTCATTTGGTAAAATTTGAAGCTGCTGAATCAACCATATATGCAAAATTACCAAAAGATTTGACCACTTGGATGTAACCTCAGATAGTTGGGTGTTAGACAATTTTGTTTTTGCCTGGAGTCATCAGTAGTGCTCTCATAAATCAGGGTATTTTATATTCTGGATGAAATGTCTACTGGGGTCAAAAGCGGATTTCCTAGTGCCGTTTAGAAGGTCGGTGTTTACAAAATACAGTATAAGTCGCATACAAGTTTTGGACGACATCTGAGATTTTTCCCAGCCGTAGCCTATTGTTCATCAACATATGAGAGTGGCAATCTCGGTGGGAGTTTGCAAAAAATCTGCTATTCTAGAAGTTTTTAGTTTTTTAGTTTGTGTTACTACCAGTGCGTAAGTCGCTTCGCTACGTGTAGATCCGTGCAGGTAAGAACAGGGTTTTAGAGAAAAATTGAACTTTCACATTATATGTTCCCAAGCACACAATATGCCGTCTGAACTGCCAGTGAGTTGGTTTTTTTAGCATCTGAGAGGAGAGTACGGACTCAGTATTCAAAGCTAGGGTACGTCAAACTATTCCTTAAAAATGGCATGTGGACAAACCGAACAAATGGAATGTGCCCTAAGAAAACCCTTTTCTACAATGAGTAACTTTAAATGTGTGCAACGTTTCAGTCAGACTAAAGCCATATATCATTCAAAATACGACCAAACTTAATATAACCATTGTTAGTGGAGAATCATCTGAGTCCTCGAAAAATTGCCTGAGAAACACTAATAATCGTTCAGCTGTGGCACCCTTCTGGTGCCTAGTTGCCATGCCACCCGAAGGAAGCAAGAGGGCTGAGATACTGCCAGGTTGTCCAAGCCTAGACAGGGGACGTCGTGAGACAGAAGTCGGGTTCGAAGCACGAACCTTCGAGTCACTAAATTCGCGCTCTTACCACCGAGCCATCTTGTCCCTGTGAGTGCTCCATTTAATAAGCTACCAGATGATAAAAACAACCAAAGAACTTCCCTTTCAACGTTGTTGCATTACGGGCCAATCCCAATGATGATAAAATTCTTTTGGTAGATCAAAGTCTTGGTAAAGAGTAAGCTGCCACGGATATCATGGGGAAATGACACTGGCAAGCGCCACCTGAATACATACCAAGTCTTCGATAGAAGTTACGAAACTGACCGCCATTCATCGTGTTTTTTTTAAAGAAAACAACGTAGGTCTACTGGTGATCAGCAACGAAGAGTTCCAGATATGAGTGAGCACATTAACTACATACGATGATAGCAAATACAGTCAGGCAGAGATTATTGGCTCCTACAACTTTAAAATTACATTCATCCACTTCCAATATAAAATCGGAGCGAGTCTCCTGGTGATGTTCATTTCTTACTAAGTTGTCTACTTACATAGTGTGCATAAACTATTGAAAGATCATGGAAAAAACCAGCTTCCCAAAAGAGGTTTTCGTAAAACCAATCTTTCAAACATTTTGTAGCTTTGCACAGCTGATGAAGTAGAATAAGATAGTTGCCAACCAGGTAGCAATTGCAAGGTAGGCATACATAATGACAAATGATGAAGGCACCGTCATGTGGAAGCGGAGCTTGGCAGTTGGATTACATACCGTTCATTAACAAATTAGGTGACGTGGCCAGTGAAAGGCCGAGGGAGTTCAAATAAGGTTGTGGGAACCCAGTGAACTGTATACTGATGGTCATCTCAAACGATGGTGAAACTTTTCCCATCCAGCTTTTAAGCTCTGTAAACAGGCCGGCTAACAGGCAGAACACTGGGATTTCTTACGTTCTTAACATCGCCAGCAGCTGTAATTGCGAACACAGGAGCTACTGACGATCAGTTTACCTATCATCAGCTGAAATGTTCAAACTTGTTTCTCGTCGGAACTGGGTGTTCAAGGTGCAGATAAATCCAGCGATGGAAAAGAACTCCTGCAAGAGGTTAACTTCTTGGAATATGTCAAACGTCTACATATGGAGTCGTGTTTTAGGCAGAAATAGTCCACTGTTGTATTGCGCGTAGAAACATTTAGTGGGTAGACAAACAAAACTACCTCTAGCTCGTAGAAATTGCGTCCTTCTTTCGTATCAGAGGTAAAGAAAATGCTGACTGTTGCAGTGTTCCTGCATCACTTATGTATATGAGAATGTTTATCAATATTTCAGGTCTAAATTGCCTTTCTACCGTCAAGTCTTTGGCAATCCGTTTCGTTATCAACAACACGCACATATGTGTTCAACTTTGTTTAGCTTGCTTCTCATTTTTTGCATAATGCTCATGGTAACTACATTGTAAATTGAAGTTCCAGGATTACCAGTAGATAACTTGGATTGTTATTGCTAGTGCTCATTTAGGTACACAAAAAGGCACATGCTAAATGGGTTGATAACCGGTGGGTTGACAAAACTTCACGTGACAAGCCAGCCATTTGGCCTGGAGAAGTGCAATGTGTTAATGAAAGTTGGCACGGAGAAAATAAAAAAATTATATTGTCACCGAAAATTCTCTGGCTGGCCAATTTCCTTAGAGGCGGTTACAAGGCAGCATTGCCTCAAAAATTAGCACCTGGACGTTTAAACGGTTAGAGCCATCAGTCAGCAAGCCGCATCACGAAGACTGACGAATCAATAGATGGTTTAGAGAATTGCATCCATCAAAAAAACGTTTGGTTAGCTGATCCTATGTCTTTTGAGGCATCATTTTGTTGATTAAAACTCTTCCACGTTTGAAATGCGTGCTTTAAAGCAAAAACAGCGGCGACATAAAAATTTACAAAAAAGAGGCTGACTTTCTTTATAACTGCGTTGTTGCGTCACTCTGGGAGGGTGTCACATAAATTGGCAGAATGTTCATTCACCAGCGTCTATATAATTAACGGAACCAAAACACATGCATTCTCTTTGTTTGCATTTTAAGTCTCATGCAGTCTTATGCATCTATGTGCTACATAGATGTGCAAGGTGCTACGTTGGTGTGTAACGTGCAGTCTTTATCTACCCAGAAATCTGTTATCAGATGAGATGTGCTCTTGAGAAACCTATTACAGTTTAACAAGTTTTCACTGTTTAGTCTTGGAAAACTGTCATCCACAAACCATGGTACGCGTCAATCCGCAAATCATTGTTCAGGATCATTATGATTCAAGATCTCGCCGATAAAATGAGTAAAACTGAGTAAATTATTGGTTCCATTTGAGCATGCTATTATTAACATGGGCACTTTTGCTACCAAATGCAGCGGGTAAACCATAAACAAGCGGGTTTACATGCAAGTGGCCCTGAGTTGAGACTGTTGTCTTGGAGACGACGCAGAGCACTTAAACAATTGGTTACCTGCCATTTTCTGGGCTGTTTACAGTTTGCAGTTATGTTGCCAGTAGGATGACACTTAGTAGTCTTGTAAATGTAGCCAAACTATGCCGAATTCCTGAGAAACCCTACAGAGCTGATTCACTTCAGTTAAGCATAGTACTACTGCCCACTTTACGGACCTCTGTCGGAATACGTATTAGTTTACTAGTAATATGATTAGATATGAGGGCGCTGGTCAAGGCTACGGCATGTAAACAAACCAAATCAAATCTACCTAAATGTTTGTGAGATTTGCACTCTTAAGGAATTCCATTTAAATAAAGCATGCGTGTGAGGTTTTTCGGCTTTCTGGCATAGACTGTATTTGCTTGGGCACAAAATCGGGAGTGGAAATTTCAAAATCCCCGATATTGCGTAGAAGGTCATGAGTTTCTCCTAGGGAAGAATGACTTACTTGAAAAGTAAGTTGAATGCAAGTGGAATGCGATTTAGTAGCACTCCCCATTGGCCAGTTCTTGGAAAACGGTTCATATTCCGGGAGGTTTGGGTAAAAACCTTCTTGAAAGCTTGTGGGATGCTCGCAGCTGATGATTTCGCGTAAGAATGAAGCAGGCGCATATTGTTTTTTGCTACCTGGCTAAGAATTTCTTCCGTTAGATACCAAACTTTCCACTGAAAAGTCCGAACAATTATTCCTTTCACAGGGTCATCATTCGGCGCACGAATCATTAGGTATATTATTCCAAGTTAGCTCAAGTTTGCCACATTCTTTGCATCTACTGACCTGGATAAAACTTGC
>SJOL01010001.1:467176-481162 GCA_004794785.1 Opisthorchis felineus
CTGATGGGATGGGAAGGCAAAATGGTATGTATGATTGATATCAAAATACAACGCACATAAACTCTTAGGCTTAATACTAATGTGTTTAATGCACAAGGCAACGTTTGCGTTCACGGTGAACCAAAATTAACTGGCGTTATGGTACGTCGGGCAAATTGGAACTAAACTAACCACCGTAACCACATATTGGACCGAAAAAATTCGTAAACATAATGTTTAAAAAATTGATAGACGCTGGGGACTTGATTGGGTTAACAGAAATCCACGCATCCGACATTCTTGAGGTCGCGTAATATTCTAAATCTTTGTTGGAAACGGAGTCAACCTCAGATGAATGTTACAACGTATTGCACTAAGTTGAACGCAGTCCTCATCGCAAACTCACTACATTAACATCGCGTTGAAAATTTTCGGAAATTACCCAACATAAATCAGTAGTAAATTCACTGTTCATACTCTTTTTTATCCATTTAGCACTACGATACCAGAGGAAGGTTTGGCAAAGCATCATAATGAGTGATCATTAAGCTTCAGAATACCTCTGTTATGCTCCGCACGACTCACATGGAACACTGCAGAATACTTGGAGAACAGATTTCATATTCAGACATAGATGGGGGCTAATGGAATTAATTTCTGTTGCCTAGACAATCACCGCACCTATGCAGGTACCCAAGTAATTTTGTGGTCTATATTTTTGGTGTATTAGTTTGATGAATATCTGATCCATTTTGATTCATCCAACGGTTAGCTTGCATTGTCACAGAGAGGTGTCTGATGCTTCCATCGAAGGCAGATCACGTTGCAATTTCAAGAAATATTTTCTGGTGATCTACAGATGGCAGGAATGTTAGCACAGCATAGCCAGCGGAAACACAGACATGGAAGCCAAAGTTCCAAATATTTTGGTCAAAACGTCAAATCGCCTAAATATCATTTGTCATCGTGCACGCCTCAGTGATCTCCGACGAGCTAAGTAAGCTTTGATGATTATGAAGCCAGTGGTCATCATATGCAGTCGGGGTTGGATGTTTGTACCCTCCACAATTAGGCCTAAAATCGCTCAAGGTCACCCAGACAGGTGGTGTGATTAGGATTTCTTTTTGCTTAGAGTGTTGTAGAATTTGAGATTATACAAAGAGCAGGGTATTAGTGTGCCCGAAATTTGTGTATTTGATAGATCAAACTAAGAAATGGAAGGTGGCAATACGACCAACACATTATCCTTGCTAATGCACGTTTATCATGCACAGCTGATAGCGTTAACATACGTGAAGTGCAAAACCTCAAAAATTGGCCTTAACGACCAAGTTGAAAACCGTATAGTCAGAAGCCTTAAAGACAATCTTCGACCCATAAGTATAGCAGTTACAAGGTTGAACACCAACTGCGTTCCCATTAATAGAGAACTAGTTGATTATTATCATTGGAAAAATTGTAATGCCCACTGCATTATTGTGCTTACCTATGCATTCGTCGGATTCTTTGCACTCTTCTGTAAGTAGACAGCTCATCTAATGATAGTGTTATCCAAAATCCTAAAAACCTGGTACAAACTTAAACCGTAACGTATATTCATAACACTGAGATTGGTCCATGGATTATCACGGAGGATTACATCCTGCATTTTAACCACACACTGAGTGTAGAAACTTTGATCTCCTAGAGGTGCACGTTTTGTACTTTCACTGAGACTTACTAATGCAGCGTTCAAGGCCATCATACCAGCACTTTACTGTAGAGAATGTTGCAACACAAAGCGACAAAAGTCCTTCTTAAAACTCTCCAAAGAATAATAAATACTTAGCACCGAAGTTCACCATGCGACGGTTAATTTGGTAACATCAGCGGAAACCTCCTGACTGATCAACGTGAGCTGCTGCTAGGTGCATACAAACATGTAAGTAAACATTCAGTTTAGCCTATTCGAGAACTATCATCTGTCGAATTGTGATTTTGTTATCGTTCAGCTGTATTGCCATTTCGGTGCCTAACTGCCATGCCACCGGAAGGAAGCACAAGGGCTGAGATACTGCTAGGTTGCCCAAGCCTAGACAGGGGAAGTCGAAATTTAGCGGTCGGGTTCGAACTATTGAACTTCTGGTCAGTAAAGTCGTGCTCTAACCACTGCGTTAAAAGGTAATTATTAGGTAAATTAACACCGGTGATAAACGAACCAATTGCTTGGCATTATCACAATAAAATAAAATGTATATTTAAGTGATATAAATTTTAGCAAATTGATTGCACGCAAGATGGATAACTTTCTTCTTCCAATGCAACATGTTCTACCTTCAGCAACCAGGAAACCTGAGAGCCTAATTTCCAGGCTTGTAAATAATCACGTTGCGTACGTTTGCGTAAGGTGGTTAGTAAGCCTTACCCATGCACACATCCACGCGCATTCGGAAGAAATGTTTTTAGTATATTTTCTGAATCATGGTACGATACTCGTGGCGCGCGTGCCGGCTGAAAATAGCATTAACCAAAAATCTGGCATGATTCTGACGTTTAGAGGAGACCTAAACCTCCTTGGGAAATGCTAAGTTTTGCCTTAGTGTTTTCATTGATTGGTTGAAGTAACTTTGGGCCTACTGTTTGCAGGGGATAACTTTACCTATGAGGACACTGTAGCGAGCCTGCAGGCGTTGGAGCAACCCAGGGCTTGGCGCACCGGCCATAAGCATCCTACTTTTTTCTGAAGTGATTTACAAAATATGAAACGCGGGTTTTGAGTGCCTAAGTATTTTTGCCGGTGATAAAACATCCAACGACAATTTTAGGAATGTCTTCAAATGTTAGACTGAATTTCACCTAGTAACCATCCACAAAGAAGTTAAAAATGTTTATTTGAGTTTCAACCAAAAATGTTCTTTTCGCGGCACTTCATCTTGGAAGAACCTTTTTGCCATCGGCATCACACAATCGGTAATTACATCCAACCCATCATAAAAACCATATGCCCCACGGAATTTAAAAAACTGGGGTGCAATAGGCTTTTACATCTGCCTATTAAATCTCCTAGCTTGTGGTTACTTCTTGCGTCATGTGGTATCTGTCAGTTGTGAGCACCGTTTTTTGAGATGCCAAACCGCCATTGTTGTTTACTTTCTGCATTAACTCTGTTTCAGCGTTATTATACATCAGTAAGCGTCTTTAAAATGTTGGGAACAACCTGATTATCATCGGAATCTTACCTGTTCTCTTAATATTATGATAACTTGTTGTTTCATCAACCGCATGACGGAAAAAGGTAGCTGTGGACGGTTTAGGACAGCTGTCTCTGCCTAAGCGGTCTGCGGGCTTGTGCAGAAAACATTTACAATGAACTACAATATCGGTTGTGGTCATCTGGAACAAACTATTCCTGAAAAGAAAACCGGAAAATAAGACAACCAACATACTTTTTGTGTTAGCGTCGTCAGGATTTTTGGCTGCGCAGTGAGAAAAATGAACGTCCACTATTTATTGACAGTATAATTTTACCCGGAACAAACTTAGCAAGAAAAGATAGGAAGTATTTCATGTTGCAATAGTGCCCGGTGAACAAACCGCCCAAATTTGAAGGAGGCTTGATTGGCAAAAGCCGCGCTAGTGATGGGCCTTTATTAAGTTCTTAATTAATTTTCTGGCATGGTAAAAGGAAATGTTGGCCTTTCAATGAACAAAGTGAATAACATCCCCTGAAATCATGGTTTGCCGACACAGCATGTCTGAAATTTCAGAAAGCAGCGGCAGAAGATGGTGGATTATTTTTGTTAGCGGGCTTTATCCATCAACAGCGCAAACTGTTTGGAAATTCCTCATAGCTAATTGGCACAAAATCGTATATCAAATAGAAGAAGACCTCATTTATTTGGACCTGCCACAGGATCTACCGTCCAAACGTCTTTTGTTAGACTGCACCGTTTGTCGCAACAAAACATAATTTGGGGGAGACGGCCACCTGCGCAGTTACATTTGCGGGTGAGTAATAAAATTAAAATAAGTAATGTTTTTCATAATGTTTCCACGAATACACAAATATTATTGCAGATTTTTTTAAATAAATAGACGAAATCTGAAAAAATGTTTTATCTTAGTTACTTGTAACAGTGCTATCTGTAAGAGAAACACGGCGGTTCATTTCAACTTACTTAAACATCGATTCTTTTCTTCAATGCTGCATATAGCTGAAAAGCGCTTTTATTTTACATAACGTTCCGACGAAGTCAATCGTGTGAAGGCTTTTAAATAGAATTATCTGGTACAAACCTTCAAGTTTTCAGTTGTAGGTGTTTGTTGATAAAAACCTTTTGCAAACTGTTGCTTATCGTGTAGTCCCATTAGGAAAGTTTCACTAATTTAGCTAATGATTTCAGCATTTGCAAGAGTGTAAGTAGTTGATTAAAAACGTACCACGACATAGAGACACAGCTGAAAATTAAACGTTTTTGTGTTTTACTTTTAAATGCGCAGAATATGCACGAAAAACTTTTAAAGATAAACGCAAAACGTATTATGCAGTGTTCACATTAAACTGCACGTATTGGACTTTACTTCAGTTGGCTGATATTGTCCGCTCACCATTTTGTACGCATTTACCTGTTTAACACAAAAAGACATAATATTTTTACGTTTAGCGTTGTCAACAGTAGTTTGAAGTGAAAATAATCCTAGGAAACGATAAATGTATTCGTGTTTTGTTTAGGGCGTGCCTTAGCAACATGGCCGGCAGGCATTTCACTTATCAAAACATCAGTAACAACATGCTGTATCGAATAAGTGGTTACTTGAAACATTGCGGTTTCTCGGACTGAAGGATGAGTCGATCAAACGTGATTGCCCCGCCTTGTTTGGAGGTACATTTGGTTAAAAATTAAACGCTAGCTTAACGTGTAATTATTTTCCCTGACAATTTTATACCCGGTTAATTTGAGATGGCCCACGACCGCATGACAGAGCAGTTGGCGATAAGCTTCGAAGATATTTGGGAGACATTTGTATAGTTAGACAAAATATATGTTCGAAAATTCTGTGAATGCTCACCAAAATGATTTCACCAAACGGCTTTTTGAAATGCGGTATTTCTTAAAAATATAATCAACCTTCACAGTTGACATCTTGCCCGAAAAATGAAAAAAGCGCGACATTTCAGCCAGCACAGATCTCTAGATAAACTTATATGATGATCTATTGTGGTCACAACGTGTACTTCAATACACTCGTTACTTTCAATGGGCCAATCTGAAAATTTACCTGATAACTCTCACTAGAAGAAGCCGCGATTTGTTGGTCAAATTTTATTAAATAAACAAGCATGCATCTATCATAATCAGAAAATAAGATGTAGGGGTATGTTTTCTCTTGCTTACCAAGGCAGAGGTCGTAATCGGGAGACTCTCCTGACAAAGTGACAGTCACTGAAAGGGAAGGGAAAAATAATATTTAAGAACTGAATCGTTCACAGAAACAAAACATACACGCAATGGTTGCGCACTAACCTAGAACGAGTGCGATGAACAGGGCATTTATTAACATCTCGAGTGCTGTTAACAGTTGAGAATCCTCAGTACTGGACATCCTCACAGAGCGCTTGACTTTTATTTATACTATAAGTTTGACCTTGAAATCCCTGTGGTGAGCGCGGCAGTCCTGTTAGTTTATCGTTAATTTTTTTCACCATTAAACGTGACTAAATCAGTCTGAACGTGTGTGAAGCTGAATTCGATTCTGAGGTTTATTTGCCTTAAAATGGTTAGTACTTTAAGATGATTAGTTAACACACCTTAATAAATGTTCATATTTACCAAATTTACATAAACATTCATAAAGTAAATTAAATCATGTTCCCATGACGTTATTAACCAAAGGGGATGTCATGAAATTATAAACTCAGCTAAATAACTTGCCAATTTTTATAGGAAAACCTGTGTGCCAAATTTTCCTTGAATCATACATGGAAACTTGTATCCGAATTATGAGCAATGGAAAGATCAAACGTATGGCTGAGAAGAATAGGTAGACGTGCCTCTCATACTGTGCTGACCCGGTGGACAAAGGGACCAATTTTGTCTGGACAGCTGCTGCGTGCACAGGGTACTTTTTTAACGGATGTTGTAAACGTAGGGCTTCCGAAGAAAGTGTTTCTTTTTATGCTGTGATATGAAAATACTGAAAACAAGTTCAATTAAACAAGCAGTACCAATCAATTTAACCGCGAACGTGAATATGTCGGCGTTAGACATTTTATGCTTCTGCTCTGCACTGTTGCATATGCGGTGAGGGTGTAGTTAGGCCACGACTTGTAGCAAATGGAGACCAGCATTTGACCCCATAATGCCACGCAGCTTAGATGATGTGATCAAGCATAACAATAGATGTTATTTTACTTTAATCCAAAAGGTGTGGAAATTCAAAAGTATAATGTCGAACAAAATTTGTAGATGCTGATCGAAACGAGATCACGGCATTTGAATGTATCATCTGGTAACCACTACTTAATTCTGAGATCAACTTTTGAGATGAAGTTCACTGAACCTTTATGCAGGATGGAATAAGGTGATGGGTTGGATGTTTAAAGGATAAACTTGCTCCTCTGAAAAATAAAAAACCGCTACCAGAAGTGTTAGGATTCAACCATTTCATGTGAATATTTTAGAGGTCGTTGACTTTCCACTAGCGTGTCTTGGCAACACTTCGTCTGGGGTGTTTCGCTAGTCGATGTTTTATGTTGGTTGCTTTGAAAAAACAAACCGTTCCGCTATTCAACTTGTGGAAGACATTAGTGGGCAATTCCAAGCACACGGCGATGCACAGATTGTTCTTTCAATTATTCGTCCCTGTACTGGAAGACCTCGCCATCCGTATGTGATACTTGGGCCATACCGAGCAAATACAGGGTAGCCGCCGCTTTACCACAACGACTTTAAAATCCATTTTACCTTGTGAGTTGCTCCTAGTATGGCCACCGCCTCGTAAGCGAAGATGGGCAAATAACTAGTCAAGCACACTTCATACGCTCGTTCCTTAGATATCAAAAAATCAAACATTCTTGGACGGCAAACAGATTATTAAAGAAATATAAGTATGTTTGTCTGGGTTGGTCTACTGGTTTAATGTTTTCGCAATTTTTCTTGTCTAATTTTAAGTTGACTAAAGCCTCAGTCATGTTGACATCCTTCGTTCACCATGTGTGAATAATTAGTCAAAAATTGACTAGAATGGGCACAGTTGCACAAAGATAGCGTTTTTAAAACTTGTTGTGGTAATATTTACGGTTTGAGAATCTTGCCGCAGTTATGTGGACTTCTTTACAAATGGTTATTTTGAAGCTTATGAAAATGCATCCAAACTTTTAAGCATGTACTGATTTTGCATAATTGATCGATTACGAAATTTAAAGTTGTTCAAGCTACTCTTAAGGCCGCACAAAATTAGGACGTACCACGTTGCATCCTCTGAGCACGCGCCCATTTTCAAGGTCGAACAGGACTTGCCTTATGCCTTAGGCCTGATTGGAGAAAAGTGAGGAGAACCTAGCATGTAGACAAAATTATATATTTCACCTACATAAGGCTACAGTTTCGATTTACATCACAGTAAGTACTGTTACTCGCTTTGCCCAAAAAGCATTCAAAACTGAAGCAAACTGAACGGTACACTTTTAGTTTTTCAGAATGTAAAGCTCTCTTTGACTTACTCACTCCATGTCTGTATCCTGCAACGATGAGCACAAAAAAGACATTCGGCAAAATGCTGATCATCAGTGAATAGGAAGGTAGGCAAAACATCCTTGGTTGTCATCTGAGGTGAAAAGTTGAGCTATTCACAACACGGGCCTTTATAAGAGCACTTGCACATCGTTTTTTTGGTAATGTAGCGACTCGCTGTCGCTGGTTGATGGAGCGCGCAAAAACACCTCAGACGGATTCTTCTGGAGTTTGATGTGTTTTCTAATTTTTGTATACGGTTTCAAAATGGTGCGTTGCCCGATTCCATAGAAAACAAGCAACAAGTGAACGACGCTACTCACAAGACGTAAAACTGTAATGAAACACTTGTTAGAAATAATCTCTTTTCGTAGTTCAAATCTAGGTAGATTAGGCAACAAAATATTGACTTGAATTTTCATCTATAACATAAGATTTACGCGTTTGTCAGCGGTCATTTTGTGCAATCTGGTGAAGAGATGTATATTTCCGGTAGCCATTGTGTTATTGAATGACTTAAAATCTTCCATTGAGTTTAGCGTGGTTATCGCTCGCACACTTACTGATTGGGCTTCACAAGCGTGAACTTTCGGTCGTCAGGGCAGCAACTTTGCAATGTTTCTCAGTGTTTAAACCCTGAAAGTGTTCATTCACTTTGGAGCTTCACAGTACCACACGAGTTGGCGCAAAATGAGCGATGTTCAAAAAATACGGTTTTGTTGAGTAAGGCCTCTAGGATATACTAATTTGTAAGAGAGGATTTTATGGCATCGCAATTTATAGTCCGTGCTGGTACTATATACCTTATCGTCAAAGAGATTTTCTCCATAAAACTGAACATAATCTGTCAGCTTTATTAAGCGACAGAGACAAATGAACAAAAAATCACAGTTTAGAAAGCGATTTGGGATCATTTGCAGCTCCACTATTGGAATCTAATGTTTTGCCGCCATAGAAGACACAGCATTAGTTTAAAAGTGGAATGTGGACAGTGAGTCCACGTCCGAATTTGCGGTTTTATTACAAAATGTATAAAGGTGGCCACGAAGTCAAATCAAAGACTCATCTATCATAACCACTGTGACAGATTTATTATGATTATTATTGGTTACTGAGAAAGCTGTTTAGCTGATAGTCAATGGACCGTCATGCTCGTGAGGTTTAGAATGACATGTGATGGTATGGCCATAAATTCCGAATTGGTGTTAGTAGATCATGCTTTTTTATCAAAGATATTTCTCACAAAAGGGTATATGGTACTGCTCAAACAGTAACAATCCAAATAACTATTTAGGAGTGGACCGTATTATTTTTAAAAAAATGATAGACGCTGAGGGCTTGGTTGAGTTTTTAGAAATCTCCACACCCGGCATTCTTGAAGTCGTGTAACATTTTGTAAGAGATGGAGAACGATTTTATGGCACCATAAGTTAGGGTCTGTGCTGGTACTGTGCAGCTCATCGTCATAGAGATTTTCTCCACAAAGCGGAACATAATCTGTCAGCTGTATTACGGCCCAAAGACAAATGAACAAAATCAATGACCATGAATTCCAGAATTGGTGTTTACAGACCATGCTTGTTTTATCAAAGATATTTCTCACAAAAAAGTAAACGGTGACGAGCCCAATGCCTATTTATTGTCACTTGATTTGTGGTGATACTAAGAGTTCACCTGCAGATAAAATTTGTCTCGTACATGCAGTGCAGTAAATCCAGTGTTATAAAAGCGCAGTCGCTGTAGGTGCAGTGGTGAAGACATGGAGAGGCGTTCTGATGATCATTCATAAGGCCATCAGAAGCAGCTCAAAAAAATGACGTCTTGGAGAGCTTTTTCGGAACTAAGAGCTCTACAAAAATCCAAATTATACTTCAAATGTAGCGATATACTCATAGAATGAATGGAATCTGACGCTTTTCAGTGAGTCAAACATTTTCCTAAACTTTGCACGGTTATTTTTTTATTTGAAGTAGTCCCCGTGACCGGTTTGGCGTTCAAGTGCTTCTCATATTTGAAATTATGCTTTCTAGAATGCTGCTCAAAAGTATTTTGTTGCAAAATGCACAAGACGCTCATGTAGTTTTTTCTCAGATTTTCTTCATATTTTATTTATGAAGAATATGGTCACGAATATAATAGGTAAATCTGAGCGTTAGATATGGGTGTACAGGGGACTGTTAGATGAAATGAGATAAGCGTTCCGTCTGAAGGCTTGCTACAAATTGTTCCAGTCGGACAAGATGATTCTCACTCTGTCTGAGAATGTATAGTACGGAGTTACACGTGTAGGGGGCAGAAAAAGAAGAGGGACAAACAATACGGAATGCCCCACAAGGTGCAACGAGTGCACGCACAGTCAAAACTCGCACATTAGGCATGAAGTGTCCGTCCTACTGGGTCAGGTTCATCACGTGATTGTGACGGCTTAATTGAACTGCCACAAAGACCCATAGAAAGTGTTCTCCCTCCTAACAGTTTTGTAAGAAACCTACGTCTGATGGTTATGACAGAAGAACAGAAGCGGCCCTGGGTTTTGCTACCAAGTGAATGGGCATTCTTTACTGAGAAGATTTGAACCATTTGACTGCAGATTATTTAATGACTTGTCAGTTTTTATTCACAATGTAACTGAAGCTTGTGCAAATAACCATGACCTTTTTTTAACAAATTTTTTTGGGTTAGCTTTGGGGCTTCAGTCCGCAGTGTTTCGTCCGAAATTGAATTGGGTCTAATAACGTTATTCTAATGTCACCTTATATTGTTCCAACATGCCTGAAAATCAGTAATCCTAGTATCTACTGGAGGAAAAAAACGTATATATTCTTGTGTTAAAAACATATTTCAGACCACGCATAATTATATCCAGCGTTGAGAGAAACTAACTAGTTGAGAGAACAGATGTGATACGTTATACGTCTTCGTAATACGCGAGTAATGATATATCAAGGCATAATACCGGACTAGGACGTTGCTATTAAAACTGCGGCTAAATATATCAGTCATATGTTAAATGAAGCGCGATGTGTTAGTCTGTCGCGGGCATCAGCGTGGCTAGTTTGTTCGATGACAGTGGCTGTGGATTTATGCAACACATCTCTTGTGATCAAATTCGGTGAAAAAAATTGTCGGAATAATCTTGAAGGTTCTGGGTTATGGAATTGTTAGCCATTGTTGACAAACACATGCGAACGAATTAATTGCTACCAGCTGACAGCTGAATGCTTTCAAATAAGAGCACTGTGTACAAACATACCTTAATATTCATTTTAATACACATATGTACTTGCAGACATGGGGCAAAATGCCAGTCCCAAGAAACCTGCACCATAAACATTACTTCATCACGGTCCGCTGTTTCATTGAGGGCGTCAAAAATCCCATTTGAGATTCACGCAAAAATCGTGATACTCCAGGCCGAAATGTGGCGCAAGGACCCCTTAAATGATGCATAAGCATATGACGCGGGAGTTTGTGGTGGGAGAAAACAATGTATGCGTTTAACACAGGCCCCCATATTATCCATTATTTTGCTAAAAATTTAACTAAATTTTTGGGCTTTGTTAACAGCTCCACTGGGCGCCAGTGCATGGATTAGGCCGTCGCATTCAACGTGTGACACCTTTTTCCTTAGTTCCCCTGCCCTCTTCGAACTAGGTCGCAGCGGCTGGGAACAATTTACTCCAGTTAGCTAAAAAACTGAGTTGAACTGATCCAAGTGAAAAGATGCCTTTTTGCAAGATGTGCGGGGATACAAATCGCTGTGTTGGTTATTATAGTGAATTCCTCACATGTTGGTTTTTGAGCCTGTTGTCCCGGCAAGCTCTTGCTGGGTAAGTTTGAAGCCTCAAGAGAAGTCACCTATCCCGAAGAGATTGGGATAGTGATTGGCACTTGCGCCGCTTTGGGTAATATTAGACAAGTCGCTAATTTTTGAGCATTTTAATTTTGCATGTGAGAGCTAAATCCGTTCATATCGGTATCTTTCGCTCTAGGAATTGTCTTAAAAGCAAGGCAACTGGTGCAGATATTTCCAATGCGGGTGGCTGCGAATAGAAATAGGCTTTTTGTGAGCCAACCAGAGGGTGCTTACCACGCGCGGAATGCACCCAGCGCTCGTATATACCACAGACAAATCACAGGCATACCTGGATGTTTTGGATCAGTGATTTGGACCCCTGCTACCCTCCTCACATGCCAGAATGTCTGAAATCGCAGAGTTTCTCTTGCGATAGATGGTCGACTTATGCAGTTTATCTAGAAAAGCTTAGCCTGTCATGGTACAGGACAGGCTAAATTGCCTTAACCGTGAAGATAATGTCATGAGAAAACCTGAAGAAAACGTTTAGTCGGATTACTGGTACCCTCCGTGGTATAAACACAGAGGGATGACTTTTTAGATGGAATGTACATGGGATGATCGAAGATGAGGCCTGAGGGATAGCTCCCTTATTCTGCGGGTCTTGGACTTGTGGCGTTGTTCTTACCGCAGACGGATGATTCGTAGCTGCCAGGTACACCTTCGTCCAGGATTTCTTTAAGCAAACCGACTGAGACACCCAAAAGCAATGGAAATTCGTCCCGCACTATTCACTTTGCTTAACCCATATTCTTAGAGGGAATTACGAACCAAGTATGATGCATTAACAAACAGCGTCTGTCACAGGTGGGGCCAAGTCAACAGTTTGCATTGATAAAAATGTTCGTACCCCGCTGTCGAAAGTCACCGGAGTGTCCTGCTTATTGCTCTAAGCAAACTAACTTTGTGGAACACGAACCATGAAAGTGTTTTCTCTGCAGGTCAACCCGTAACGTTTTCTAACTAGCATGAGTAACAGCTAACAGAGCCAGACAATTGTGTCATATATTTTTGTGTCTAAACTTGGGCTCCGAACAATGGAGTTGAAACCCTCCTCCAGGGGGGAGAAAGTCTGCTGCAGGCAGCTGACATTGTGGAGAAAATCATTTTAAAAAAATTGGGTAAACGCGCTAGAATGGACATGAATACCTCGTTTTCTAGGATCTACGAGGATATTTCCGGAAATAGCCAGCAAATCCCAATGAACCCTTGTATGGGCGGAAAACCCTGGAAATTTTAGGGACGGTTACACAAACAACTGAGAACAGACCTCCAGCATCTCAAAGATAACCAGGGTAGAAGATCCGATTGCTTTGCTAGAAGATTAAGTTTTTGACGAAACCACCACCCTTATATTCCCATCAACTCTGAGGGCACCCCGTATGAAGGGACACGCGTTAGAGTGCCATCAAAGTACGGTGGACGAACTTCTTCCAACACCAATTCCAATGAGGTCAAAAAATTTGCGAATTTAAAATGATCTGGTGAGGTTGACAGAGTGTAGCAGAGCTGTTGCACCTGCCGCGACGAAAGAGTCACTCGTGCCTTGAGACAAATAAGTTACAAATGGTTGCCCAAAAGTGAAAGGCTAGCTGAAGTTAGATTACAAGAAAATACTGCTGTATTAAAATAATACGGAATACATAAATCTATTGCCTCCGAGCATTCGTTTGTTGCGTAAGGGCATCTGCCACCCCACAACCTAAAGAACAATTCGGTCAGCATCTTACCAGCTCTCCGTGCCATATTAAGATAAGGAGAGATTTTTCCACCGGATTAAGGATACATGTGAAGTTAGTTGGAAGAACGAAAGTCCTCTTGGATTGCTTGGCCAGGAAATCACAAATTTACACGACACTGTTTGAAATACACTCGGTTGCGTAGCAATCATGGGCGGACACTGCCCTAGAGAAGGATATCGACTGAGTGTTTGGGTCAGTGTAAAGTCACGGTGAATGTGTGATATCAGCCTCTGACACGTTTATGAAGCTGGGTTGTCCGTGCATCAAACTGCGCTGAAAAACTGTTGTCGCCGTCTCCCGGTTTTAAGACACGATTGTATTCTGACTGCACGCATCTTACGTTTCTTCGTGCCCGCAGTTTTTAGTTTGGATCCCAGATAGATAGTTGGTCTTATTTGTTTCAGCAATGCCATCTTGTGAATCCACTGAGTGATTCTATAGCATTATTTTACCCTGTTCACGGATTCATCGATTGATACACAGGATCCAGGCTTTCGCCCAAGTTTCCCGGGTCGGTTTCGTTCTTGTCGTTCAGTGGCTGTCGTGCACTTGAAAGGTACAAACGAAAAAAAAGGCGTAGCACTGCTCTCTAAGTTCTCAGCGCAAGGCAGTATGCTTGCCAGCACGAGCACTTGCATAAAAATGAGTCTAATAGTGCTTTGAACTGGGTTCTTGAAGGAGCGTGGGCAACCTTCGG
>SJOL01010001.1:483772-513239 GCA_004794785.1 Opisthorchis felineus
TACCCAAATCCTTTTTGGTATCTATCTTCGTGATGTCTCCTGGTCCATTCTCACCATGCACAACGTAGGCGTTCGCTGAGCCTCCTCCGAACGACATATGGGCGCACTTTTTCTCATCAAGAGGAAGGTGCAAGTCCAACGACCATATGTTGCAGCGTCTACATCCATTTGGAGGGCACTGACATTGGAACTGCAGGACTTCAAGCCGTCCGCAAAAAGTAGACATGGACTTGAGAGAACAGCTGGAAGGTCGCTGACGTATATAAGAAACAGCAGTGGTCCCAGAACGGAGCCTTGAGGAACTCCAATGGAGCCCGGCGACGAAGAGGGGTAGGTCAAACCCACTTTCACTCGGAATGTTCTGTATGATAGGAACGCCCTAATCCAGCGCAGAACTTTCTCTTGAATCCCGTAAGACTCAAATTTGTAGAGCAGCGGTACGTATGAGATTTGATCAATTTCCCTCGTGAAGTCAGAAAATATGGCGTCCGTTATGACTCGTTCGTCGCTGGCTGGGGTAAAGCTGTCCATAAATCCGAAAATTTTCGTCAAGCAAGAACGGTTTGGGAGCAATCCGTATTGAACTGGGGAGATAAATTTGTTGGTGGCGAGGTGAATTTGTGCCGCCTGCTCCAGAATGCGTTCCATCACCTTGCACGGTATGGTAGTGAGGCTAATAGACCTGTAGCTTCCGGGTGATAGTCGGTCACCGGTTTTGTAGATTTCCGTGACAATTGCTTCCTTCTAAGCGGAGGGAAGGTGGCCTTAGTCAAGCAACTGACGAAACACTAGGTAGAAATACTTTGCCAGTGTGAAAGATGTTGCCTTCAGCACCCTTGGATGGACCTCGTCTGGCCCCAACGCGCAGAACGGGTTTGTCTTGTGCGAGATTTGGTGAATGCCTTCCTCAGTGAAGACCACGTTGGCTAGAGTCAGATCGTAGTTACTTCTTGAAAAGACATGATTTTACGAGGTTTCTGGGGCAGAATGCAGGTCTGCATAGTGTTCTCTGTGGACTTCAGATACCACGATTGGGTCACTCGTGGGTTCCCCGTTCCTGTCCCCCAAAGAGAACGCGGATGGCTTGTTTCTGCGGCGATGTCTCATGAACTCAATTAGCACATTTTTTGTTTTTTCGGGCGAGATCTAGAATGGTGGCTTGTTTTCGTATGTTCCATTGGCAGATTTCTGATTTACAGCGGTTCCGCATCTTACGAAATGCCAGCTCATTTTCTGTTTCCTGTAGCCAACTTTTTGAAAAATAGGTGAGACCTCTTTTATAGAAGACACCAAATCCTTTTAGATAGTTTGCGGTTCATCCGACTGCGTGCTGGTTTTCTTGGGACGAACATCGCGTCAGCCTCGTGAACTTTCTGGACAATCGTCCTATATAAGTCTTCCACTGAAGCTGGTACCAGTTTAACTTGTTCAAGAAAGATGGACATTCCTGATAAGTCTGCACAGCAGAAGTGTCGAATCCATGTTTGAGTTTTGGGATTACTGGCCCAGTAGTAGATGAACTCAAAGGTCTGCACACAGTGGTCACTATGTCCCAGTGGAGCGTTAATTATCACCTGATCGACGAAGTGTCTTGCCTTGGTAATGACCAAATCCAGGACAGATGGTAGTTGGCCTGCGCGGTATCTGGTGGGTGCAACGACATGTTGAGTCCAAGCGCTCTGTTAAACGAATTTGGTCAACGCCACTGAAAAAGGTCCACTTGATCCGACGCGCTGGAGCTCCATCCAGGAGGCATTTGGAGCTTTGAAGTCACCTACCAGCAAGATATGAGTGAAGTGCCATCTGGATGAGTGTTGCTCAAGTGTTTGTATGAGGAACTGGTCATCTTCCGGAGTACTCGAGGGGCAATGGTAGACCACACCGAGAAGGAGAGAGTCGGACATGCGCAGTGGGATTTGAATCCACAGTGCATCACAAAAGAGTGCAGGAGTGGTATCAGAGAGGACAATCGGGATGGGCAGGGCCACATGTAGGTAAAAAGCAACCCCACCAGCCCTCCCTCGTTTCAAGTCAGCTCAAAAAATGGAGTAGCCATCTATCGAGATCTTTACGTCAGAGACATCTGGTGTGAGCCATGTCTCTGTGAGTGTGATTATGGACGGCTGTTCAAGGCAAACTAACTGGTTACCATCGCAACGTTTGTTGAAAAAGCTGCGGCGGTTTGTGGACAAGCATTTCAACACTGTCTCTGCTGCTTCCAAGGGTGAGGAGCCGCGAGGTCTGTAACCAAAGAGGTTAGCGGACTTAATAGCCGTTTGGTTCGCTGTGGTCAGGTTTGTGGCTTTGGCTTTCGGGGTCCTGGACACTGACTGTGTCCACAATCAAAAAGGCCACTTTTGACGGGGTGCAGCTGGAGATTGACAGTTTCACATTCTCAGTGGTTGTAGGGTTCTCGTGGCATTCCCAATGTCGAGGTCAACGCACGTGTTTGTCGGTAGGCTACGCCGCTTGCGTCTGCACGTCTGACCCAGTCCAACTCAGGAGTTGTGACTTGGGTGTGTGGTTCAGTGCTGCACCTTTATTGCCTGTTACGAAAAGAAGCGCTGATTGCTCTACGTACTTTGGGTGCTGCGTCCATCTGAGGCTTGCCTCCGCCAGAGCATCGGTGCCTTGGATAGTCGAGGGGTCTGCGGTGGTTGAGTGGAATCTGCAATCCGGAGTCGCGGCCGGTTGCGTCGGCGTGCTTTCCTGAGCACAAGGGGCTATAACTACAATCGGTTTCGCCATAAGTTTGGGGTCGGCCAAACTGGCGCCAAGCGGAAACCTTTTTCGCACCTCTCCCCTGGAACTGCTGTGGCCCAGCTTTCGCGCCTCTAGAGGGCGATCATCTGATATACGCCTGATTGTTGTCTGAGCCTTTTGAATGCTGACAGACCGCTCCAAGATCTTCTGTACGGCAGATGGGGAGGAAAGATTGACTAGTAGCCCAAGTGTTTGCTTGCTTCCCTCCTGACGTGAAGCGATTCGTGTTCGGGCTTTGTGAGGACACTGCCAAGGAGCGACTGCGCCTTCTTCGTTGGCATGATTTTTTTGAAGAACGACCCCCAGATGATCTGCCTGCTCTCCCTTACGCGCCTGTCCACTAGAGACGCATTAGAGAGCTGGATGACCTTTGCAGCCAGCGGACCCGGGATGGATAGCGCAAGCTACTTGTTCAGTGAAGAAAGTTCTTTATCAACTTTCGTCTAGGCCGCTGTGTTCTTTGTGTCTGGGTCCTCCAGAGCTTTTGAAAGAAGCTCCAGTTTAGCATCGAGTATCCCGATTAAGGCGGAATATTCACACTTGTCTTTCCTATTTAGCAGTGGGGACTTGGTTTTGCTTTTGATGGTTCTCTTTTTAATTGCGAAATGCAGTGCACCCTTAAGTTAGAGGCAGCTAGCGCAGACAAACGGGTCGGGAGAGTTAGCTAGTTGGCTTACCTGGTCGTCCTGTGAACCCGTGAATTTAAAGTGCCACCAGGCTTTGCAGGTGTGGCATTGCATACCATGTCTTACATTCGACGGACACCCGTTTCGCGTACATCTGATGTGGTCCTTCGATGGCTGCAGAGAGCAGCCTACATTGATTTGGGTCATGATTGAAACTGGGCGCAAAATAGGAATTGAGTGCAAAATAACAGAGGTTATCACGTAAATCTTATGTTTCAGTGAGAAAAAAATTCAATAAATGACACGTGTGAACTCTGCAAACAGGAAGAATTCTTTCACAAATCTGCACGAGGAAAAAACGAAACCGATTTCGAACGTAACGCGCCTCCCAGTTCAGCCGAACGTCATTCGTTAGTGAACATTTTGGTCTTGAAGAATTTTTCTATTGCGAAGGTAGCTGAAACTCAAACTAATAGCTTAGAAATTTATAACAGGGGTTGTTGCCAATCTCAGCTTCCCAAAATTCGGAAGTAAGAAACGTAATATCTCGAACAACTGAATGGTTAAATACCCGCATTGGGCCTTAACCGGAGTTGACCTTTTCTCGCAGTCAAGAAACAAAAGTTTGACCCAGTGATAATGCCTATGAAAGTTCCACGTCCACAGTTTACGACGGAAAATTGTGCATGTGGCTTCCTGGGAATATCTGACAAGCTTGTGGGTGGTGTCATAGGGTTAATCGGTTTGACGAGTTTCACCTTGATAGAAGAACCGCCTGCCAGAAACTAGTTAAGCGCGGCAGCCGATATCTTAGCAATCGTGCACTGAAAACACAATTGAGCTTCTCGTATCTTGAGACTCTTCACTGTCTACCGCTTCCAAACCGGCCGCGGCCGGTGAAATCCAGTACGCAAATCTATACCAAGTTATGTATTCTACACCGTGGAGACCTTAGTCCTTTCAAAAACAGAGCTGGACAATTAAATAACCGACAGAAAACATAACCATGGCGGCAACAATACTACGTGGCCGAATCAGACAGGATGACTCTCTCCACGCAAAATTTGGATTGCGCTACGGATTGAAATCTGTTAATAATACATCCATCGAAGCTGGTCTTGCAAGGTTACCATACCTTTGTTGGATCAGTTTTTGACAGCCTTCCACTGAGTCCCAGACACTTTGCCAGCTCCTTCAGACGACAAACGCGGCAATACAACAAACAGTATCTGTTCTAAACAGGTTTAAGAAGTGTTTCCAAGCAGTTGAAGCGTACTACTCGATTATGAAGGCTGGTTTATGGGTGTCCTCCGGATATTTTGGATCTCTCGATCGAGCCCCAGCCCGCGAAGCATACCGAGGGAGCTGTTTAGGAAATGCACTATGACTTCATCCTCCTGTCAGTAATCGTGTCACCTACAGGCAACAATCAGGCGAGCCACATCTGAGGCCTGTTATTCTGAATTTCGAAGTTTGATTCAATTTAGCGAGACAACGCCGCGCACTCGTACAATCCCCACTGGGTCTTGAAAAAAAATTGCACCAGACCAATGCCGTTGCGGGCACCCTACCAAAAGTGGTTAAGCCAAACGGGTCACATTGTTCTTCAGGATTGGGTTCTTCCGGTTAAACGGCTGTTTTCTTCAAGAATTCTTAGTTCTTCGAAGGTGTTCCCAGCTTAGTCATGAAACGCACAAATTCACGCCAACCAATTAGCAAAACTTCCTAAGCACCAGCAAACATCGTAAACGTATTCACTCAGAAGTCTACAGCAATCCACCCTGTTCGTGCCGAAACTAAAGTCGGTTGCGTTTGGTAAGTGCAAAAACAGCGTTTGTTTTATGAGTCCAAGACACCCATAACCAAAGCAATTCTGTAATCCCTTTCGTCACTTGACATTGAAGTGTGGATTGGAAGACTTTAAGTCTGACCGCAGCACTTCACAAAAGTTAAGTTGCCAGTCAGCACGTACATTTCGCCCGAAATGCCTCGTAATCTTTTGTTTATACATGAATTGTTGAAATCAACGCCGTGCATTTTTTTGACCGGACATTTCTAACCAAATTTTATCATTTCGTTTGCGCTGCCTAGGCAACTTTTAGACTTTTCTTAACGGCGACCTATTCCAAATCAGCTTATTTGCGTTTTTGTTTTGCTTGCGTGTGAACCTTCAGACTGCCAGTGTTCGCTTGTGGTAAAGGATGTTCTTTTATTAAAGGGGCAAAGCCGCGATCATCTATTAGCATAAAAAGTTACCCGGGTGATTATTCAGTTTTGACTCTGCCGGAGACTGTCTTTTTTGGCTACCGTGACGCTCCCAATTTTTGGAAAATCGGGACGAAAACAAATATTATTGGGGCCACAGGTGTTGTCAGTAACGTAGTGCAATCAAGCAGACACGAAAGAAATACTTCTGTTCAAAAGGAGACCCGCCAGTTGAGCGAGGACGGAAATTTTTTGTAGCATACCTGCAAACTAACAGGTCATCCAGAAAAATGCTACCTGGTTAGTACTCTGTTATGTATACAAAACACCCGTTTAGCCAACCAGTCATGCAATTATTCGAGTGATCTTTTAGATGGTCAAAAATGTATTTGGCTGGTTTTATTATCAAGCACCTAAAAGCTCACTTAACGAAGTTCTATGTGAGATTCCTAAGTGAAGTTTTTTGTGGTCTTTAATCCGACTGTCAACACTTAGTAGCGTTGAGCGCGGGGTACTGTAACCTGTGGCCACCGTCGTCTATAAGTTTTAAATGAAAGTCAGAAGACGAATATCCAAAACTCTAGGTGAACCGAACCAAGAAATTAAACGCGGCTTGGTTAGTCCTGAGCACAAATCAAATTTGAATCACTGGTGTATTAGTGCACAATGACCATCAAACGTGCGCCTATTTTTGAGTAAAATTTGGGATCCAAAGTCTAACCACGGTGGCTACCGATTTGGACCATGAGTGTGTAAAAATCGTCCCCGATTGAGAGACCTGAAAATGCTTCAACTAAAGCTGCAAGAGCCTTGCACTTAGGTACCCCATTTGTTTTCAGATTTCATTCATAATGGACGGCCAGATCGTTCAAGTACCGCCGCACACCCAGATTTGTTGTTCCGGTTTCTTATTTTCCGCAAGTTATAATTTCTTACCACTTGCTAGACAGGATCCCTAAGTTTTGTCTTTTTCTGTTGTGTTTTTGCCCGCCATCTTCTAGATGTAGCGGCCTGATCTCGCTTCAAGTTGTTATGTTCCTCATAATCTGTGATCATCTGTCCTTAATGTCTACCGCATCTGGATGGTGCCAGTTTAGGCAAAACCTCGAAACGCCACTCAAAAATATTGAAGAGATTCGTTAATTTACTCGCTAGCCCAGAATCACGTTAAAATCATTAAAATTCCAAGCAAAAAACCACACATTTTTGCCGCATCAGTTTTCTTTACCCGCGCATGAAATCAAAGGGGAAACTGTGGCAAAGGCCGCAGGAAAAAGACAGCGAGAGTGGCGGGTATCGGCAGTGAGGACACAGCAGCATGGAAACAACGCCGGCTTACTTGCGCCTAGCCGTCCACGGGATGGTGAAGTACGTCATTGCAACACTGTTTCGGCCCCTTTGTGAACAATCAATATTTGCGGACAGACCCTAAATGTTTGGTGACAAAGTAGTATCTCAGAATTACAGGCGTATCACCCAAACATGTATAATCCTGGAGGACATGGAACAAAGTACTACTGACGAAACACGAAGTCGTTTATTCCAAATCCTTCTCCTCAGTCAGCCGGGCATTTGTAAGAGCTATCCAGGTCCCACAGGATTTACCATGAAACCAGTTTTGCGCAGGCGAACACTCGTTAGATTAAAGTCTTCCTAAATGACAAGATGCTCAAGATCGTTGTGGATTTCTCCTACATACCCGAAATGTATAGGTGAATGACAGGACCACATTTCTCGTCTTCTTTCCTCCACTATTTTTGGTGTGTGCAAACGATCTAGACATGGACCAACATCAATCCGTTTTATCTTTGTCAACCGTGTTTAAATCGTCGGAACCGCTCAAACTGATGAGTTACAACTGGATCAAAATGGGATACGTTGATGCCTCAAATCCTTGTGTTTCCCACTCATCGTAATCCAGCAAAATTCAGGTCACTCACTTAACCCAGAAGACCATTCTGAGAGATTTAAACCTCAAAAATGTTACGAAACAAGACACCAAAACATGCTTGTGCAAAGTGACCTCATACCCTAGAGTCAGTGTGCTGGCGTAGCTAGGAGTGCGAAGGGATCACGTACACAAGTAGAGAGAGATGTAGAAGCGGGGCACACAGATATATTTTCTGGACTTTCCTTGCATCACTTGCCCACCTTCACCAGAAGTGTGAGTCTGATTTACCTAGGTTTCACAGAAAAATGGCTCTAGTTTGAAACAAGCAAAAAGCAGCATGAAATTTGATGAAGCTGTAAAAACACAGTTATCCAGTGCTCTCTGGAAAAGTCCCCTGGAATCAGGGATTTAAGCTTAAGCCAGAGGGATCTTTAAATAAGTTGAGGCCTGCATAGGATACCGCTAAAGCCCGCAGCTGGCCCCCTGAGTACCAAGAGGGCACGGGCTTACTTTTATGACCGGAAAACAATGGCTTTTCAGGGGGAGAAGTCCCCCCGCAGCAAATAGTCATCGCCTGAAGCGAGCTCTGATCGACGGTAGTCTACTCGACACACAAGATTGAAGGTGTGTCCACTCAGTTCCTACTAGCGGTCTCCCAGAAATGCTCGCACAGGAGCAGATGGTGTACATCAGTTTATTGTTTGGAGCTTAAGGTTGATGCGATCGCATTTTCAGATATACAGGGGGCATTGAATCTATCTGGGACCAGCATAGAATTCTACACCACAATTACAACCGGGAAACTAGAGGAGTTCAAAGTCGTCGTTCGCCATGGAAGATAGGCTCTGACTGAGGCATATGAGCGCAAACACGTGCAACGTTCATCTGAGACGTGAGCGTGCAGTACACAGGGTTTCACACCGTCTATTTGGAGGTGCTGATTGGTAACTGTTAGTAATCCACTACCTGTCTTGCCAATCTCCATATCCGCCCATGAACAATTCGAGGCGTTCAGTTGGCTTTCACTGCCGAGCCCGTTTGTAGTAATAATGAGCATGTATGCCTGCCTAACGTGATAGAGACCCTACACCAATCGGCCCAGAGTGTCTGTTCCCCCTTAACTATCACTGGCATTCTTAACCAGCACTAACCCTCTCGCCCATTATAACCGAAGGCAAAGCCCAACTGCCCTCTACGACACCACTCTTTTACCTTTAGGCGATGCACTGTGGACAGAATTCACGGCGTGGTCCACCACTGTTCCCTACACCCACCGGAAGATGACGAGTTCCTAATACAAACAGCTGAGCAACTCTCCTCCGGATAACAATTCACCCATATATTGACGGAAGGTGGTTTTAACTCTCACAAGGCCTCCTGGATGGAGTTCCGGGTGATCGATTCTAGTGGACGCCTTATATCAGCACTGGCCAAAGTTGTTCAAAAGAGCGTTTGGACTAACCATGTCGGCGCACCCACCACACACCGCGCAGGCCAACTACCATCCTTGCTATAATTTGTTGTCTCCAAAGGAAGCCAATTCGTTGACCAAGTGTTAACTAAGGCTCCACTGGGACATAGTGGTCACTGTGTGGTGACCTTTGATTTCATCTGCTACTGAGCCGGGTACCAGGGATCTCAAACGTGAATTCCAAATTTCTGCAGTGCAGACTTTTCAAAATGCGTATCTACTTGACAAACCTAAACAGGGACCAGGTTCACTGGAGGAGGCAAACAGGAATTTTGTCCAGAAAATTCACGAGGCCGATGCTTGGTTCACCCAAAAGAATCCAGCTCAAAGTCGAACGAATCGAAAGCTACCCAATAGGATTCTTCGTCTTATGGGAACGGCGTCCCAAATTTCTTCAAAACGATAATTTTAGGAAACACAGAAGATGAGCTGGCATTTCGTGACGTGCGAAATCAGAAACCTGCCAGTCGAACATGTAAAAACAGGCCCCGATATTCGACCCCACCGAAAATTACAAAAGTGTATCATTTAACTACATGAGAAATCGCCGAAGAAATAAGCCGACCGCCTTCCCCTTTTGGGACAGAAATGGGGAACGGACGAGTGCCCCAGTAGTGGTATCTGAAGCCTACATAGGTTACTATGCAGGCTCGCATTCTGCTCCAGCGACCTCATTACATCCAAACTTGGCAAGTACTAACAAGTACTAACAAGTACTAACAATAAATGGCCTCTTCCTTACTTGGTCTCCACTGAGGAGGACATTGGTTATCTCTTGCAAAGGACAAACCCGTTCAGCATTTTGGGGTCAGGTGGGATTCATCAAAAGATCCTGAAGGAAAAGTCGCCTACCCTGGCCGAGCACTTTCACCTGGTATTTCGTCAGTTGCTCCATCTGTTTGGAAGAAAGCGATCGTCACGCCAATCTGCAGATCTGGTGACCGCCCTTCGCCCAACAGCCACAAGCCTATTAGCCTAACCAGTATGCCGCGCAGTGATGCAACGTATTTTGAAGTGGGCTACCTTAAATCACCCCGGTACCAAAAACTTGATATTCCGGGCGCAACACGCATTCCCCTAAGCTATTTTTGCGTAGCGAATTTGCTCGTATTTGTGGGTAGCTTAAATCCAGCTAAGAAAAAAGACTCAATTTGGATGCTACATTTTTGAATTCTCAAAAGCATTCGATCAAGTCCCACACGTCACGCTGCTCCACAAAAACTCGAGCCTTATTGGAATCAAGGAGATATCTAAAACAGGACTTAGGTGTTCATATAAGACGGAACATTCCGTGTGAAAGTGAGCTCCACCTTCTCTTCCAGGGCACCGGTCTCCACCGGAGTTCGTCAAGCCTCCCTTTCGAAACGACTTCCGTTTCTGATCTAAGTCAGCGATGTTCTGGATGCTTATTCAAGTCCAGGTTTTCTTTTCGCGGATAACATGAAATCCTGGAGTTCCAAAGCCAGCTTCCTCCAAATTGATTTAGACCTGGCATAGCAGCGATCGCTGTACTGGCACTGTCCTCTGAATGAAGGAAGATGCGTCTCTATCATTTGGAGGAGACTCACCAAACGCCTTTGCTGTACATGTTGAGAATAGATCAGAAGACATTACGAGGTTAGATGCCAAAAAGAATTTGAGTATCTTGTTCTCTTCAAATATGTCGTTCTCGCTGCACCCTAAAAATTCTACTCAGAAGGCGCTTGTCGTTGTACGGATGACACAGCGAACCTTATCCCGTGTTACGCAAACGAACTTCCAAATACTTTATGGAGCCCACGTCAGACCGCTTCCTGAATACGCCGACCAAGTTATCTACTTAGGACGCCAGATAGACGTAACCATCACTGAGCCCACCCACCAAGCTGCTACGAATATGGTTGCTGGCCTCACACTCGTTGATTATGAAGCGCGTCTCGCAGTGCTTGATCTATTTCCCCTGGCGTGTTGTCGCCTCCCAGAAGACCTAATACTCACTTATGCCCAGTATGAACCAAGTTTGGCCAACAGGTTTTTCACAGTTAACTCAACTAACACACTATGGGGACGTGGTAGGAAGACTTTTAAGCTCACACTTGACACATTTACTAGGTAACAACTTTTCTCCTTTCGGATTGTTGGCGAGTGGAATTACCTTCCTTCGAAGGTTGCCCAAGCTGCATCTAGCAACAAGTTTGAAGTAGGCCTGGACGCTCATTCTAATTTGAGTCCTTGCGCTGACAAGTATATTGCCCCGAAATGAGAACGTATAGAGCAGCGATACACCGTTTTTTCGCCAACGCCTTTCAGATGAAAGGAAGCCGCCAAACGACAAGAACAAACCTGGCCCATGAAGCATAACAGAAAGCCTTTACCCTGTGTATCAGTCTGTGAATCCTTGAATCCGTGTATTAACGCCATCCGCAAGACTACTAGTGCCGGCGGCGAAAGCATGCTGAATATTTAGGGCAACTACACGGGAAATACGTGGAGCTCGTATGTGCACAAAGCATTGCATCAGCCAGAGTGATTTTGTACTTATGATCTGTTACAGCGTCTGTTCTGCGGGGTCATATATTATTTTCTTGAAATGTGTTTCTCCTGAGCCGTGGGTGGTTCCTTCGTCTCAGCATTTGCAACTGCCCTGCAACACTGCAATATCCCACCGGAAATCGCTCTCAATCATACCCAGGTTTTTTTGCTTCTTTAGAATGGGTTTCGAAAGGAGTCCGTCCGCCGTGCTCTTTGGACACTCTGAAGCTACTGGCTTGAGGGGGAAATAAGGAAAGTCCTTCACTGAGTGGTTGTTTACCATAACCTTGAAACTTCAGTTCAAATTGTAAGGCCCGAGAGAGAGAAATATAAAACACCTTGCAGGCACATTGAAGTGATGAACACTCGAACACGAGTGGCCGAAAAACATAGCTAACAACCGCTGGTGCAAGCCGCAGAGACGCACAGTGAACCGTTACTGAAGCAAACCTATTGAAGTTACTGGAATGGCTCACCCTGTGGGAAAGTTCCTGAGAACTGTGCTGCTCCATGACGGAGCAAAACGATAAGTGAAGTAGCGCAGAAGAAAGCCATTCTGGACCCACTTCAAAATAAACGGTGGCCGCCAGTGGCACACACATTACAGAGCATTAAGGCGTGTTTCCAACGGGTTGCAGCAAACAGAAAACGCATGATATGGGACTGACTGATACGGAGCTGCCGCAAAGTCTACCTTAATTATGTTCATGCCAAGCCCTCCCGCAGGAAAGGGATCGGCTACATGAGAGAAAACGGGTTCAGGCTCTGCGACTTAGGACATTGGTGGTCGAAAGCTCTCTAATATTTTAACTTGGATCACTGCACACCAATCTCGAAGCAAAAATGACACCATGTCCCTGAAAAAGGCTGACACGGTGTATGAAGTCATTTAGGCTTATAGTACGGATACCGTCTAAAATGTTTAGCTTATTCTTACTGGAGATGCTGGGGACGTGGGAACACTACTGAGGTGTTCACAGTTTTCCAAGGGCTGAAGGACGCGACAACTTCCGTGCTCTTCCAGATACTTAAAATTCTGAGCATTGAAAGCATCGCTTCAAACTGGGTAAGAAATGTCATCTTTTCAATACACATGGAGGTTACTTTTTTGAGACCGCCCTGCTCGTTTCTGGCTGCAATTTCGAGTGCCCGGAAACTGATTTGGCGAGGATCTCATAATTCTACGTTATGCGCCACAACGACTCTGACTAAGCTGCTATCCGTAGTTCGGCGATCATCATTACTTGGAACAAAAAACTCAAATGAAGCCAGACCGAAAATTTATTCGTTCGTTTCAACATCTATAGCAGCGCCTGTAGCTTCCCGTGAAAGGGTCCCGGCGGTCATCGGCTACTGCTATAAGACCGTGGGCTTCTGTCCTCTGTAGTGGTCTGGGTACCCAAAAAGCTACTTTGCCAGGAGTGTGTGGCGAAGATATAAATATGATTGCTCTGAATTGAGTACACAATAACATAAAGAGTCAAATGGAACAGACTCACTAAGAATTGTTCTTTTCAAAATAGTTCGTCGTTGGCTCAGGTCAGTGAATAAATAATAATCCAATCGTGGATGTCCAGGGGTCTTCTTTCAGACAGCTATCACATACAATAAACCCCGAAGACAGTCTGAAATGTTTTGATACCAGAGTTAGCACGCGAAGCTCGCGAATAACCGCTGTAAGCGCGAGCGAAATGAGGATAGAAAGTCGGAACACGTGAGCACGCCTGTATTGTATGCAAATTGCACAAATGCGCGTTTTTTTGTGGTTTTGCGTATTCAAACAAAAAACGTTTATGTAATTGATGAAATACGCAACGTTATAATGAAAGCAAAAGAAAGGTACAAAACACCACACCTCTCTTGTTGGGTGTATTTCGGTTACGGATGCCGTCCACTGGTGAATCCGAGTTCTCTTGTTGTTTTTATCCCTCCTGATCTGAGGTCCGGCACCAACACCAAAAGGAACTGAGTCTATGGTCCCATGGCTTCCTACTCGAGGGTGAACCTGCTGTACCTAGTCGTGTGCACACTTGGTGAACTCATTCAGATTCTGACCAATCAGCAGTCCAGGTCACTGTGGGTCATCTGCTGACTTCCATTTACCGCTCTGCATTTCGTCACGTATCGTCCATCAATACGGAACGAGTGGTTCCTTTCCACCAAAGTGATGCCTCGTTCCGAGGTCAGGTATGTCGAACCATCGTATTTGGATTATATCTTAGCGTTAAAAGCTTGAGCGTCGCCGCACGTACCGCACGTCAATATAGAAGAAGGAAGCAGAATGAGCTCAGCGAATTAAAAGCCCAGCTATGCTTTGCGGTGTCCGAAATTCAGAGATTGAATTCACTGTGTGCTGCTATGCAGTGTGAAATGAGTAGACTGAGCGACAGGTGGGTTTCGAACTTTCCGTTGTTCCAACATAACCAGGTTGTTGCAGATTCAATGGGCCCGACGGTTCTGTTGCGCGTCCGATCCACAACGGATACATGTAGACCCCGCCGCCGAACCGTCAGAGTTACTCACAGCCAATCAGCTGTACAGTGAAGAAACTTGTCACTCCCCCTTTGACCCCCTTCTGTGTGAACTGTGATATCCCAGGATGAAACCGCAGGCACACGAACCTAAACTTAGGGCTATTAGGCCACCATGATTTCGCACGTTTGTAAATGAAGAGCTCTTTATCTTTCTTTCCAGCTCGCCTGAAAGTTGGAGTCGCTCCTGTCTGTCTTGCCGGCCACCGAAACTTCAACCAATACCAGGTGGGTGCATCCGGTGTTGCAAATGAGACAGTACGATAATAGCGTTTTACCCGCTCCCCTTTCTTAACAGCGTTCCAATTCAAAGTATCGGGCTTGTATCAACACTCAAACTTATGGTAAGATTATGTTTGGCGGTTAAGCGTACAGTCTAGGCCGCATTTTTGTAAAACCTGTTCGTGTGCCTGCGGTTTCTCCTCCCTCCCTGCCCCCTGCGTAACAACCCATCTCATTTATTTACGCGATCATGGTGACATCTTTCCTGCGATCTGTTATGCATGTTCCCCTGATCCTGTCTTCTTTTCCTACGCGCTTATTCCATTTGCCCACCGAAATCAGTTAACGATTGGCCAGTATATGCCCGCTTAGGACGCATCACACTACGTAGGTAGCCTGGATCCACTCAAGTTGACTTGTTTGCATGGTCGTGTACACTGTGTTATATCTCGGATTGCCAGGTGGTGCTTGGCCTCACCAAGTAACTGGCAGTCACCACTCCCCTTGTTACGACAAAGCATACTTAATTTACCGACAAATACACATTTGCATATAAACTGGGTTTTCACAGGAAACTCAAATGAATCTCTCGGCCACTAAGATTTTTCACACGTTCATTTTCAGCCGAGCTTAAAGCAAGTTATCAGAGGACCTGTCTTTCTAAGCTTCAGTGGTCGGATATCACTGACATCCACGAGGATAGGTTGGTCGGTCGATGCCTCATCTAATTCCTTCTTTTCTGCTTCACTCTGTGAAGCTAGTCGATACCGCCGGAAGTGATAGCTTCAAGGATTGCCCCGGTAGATTTTTCTCATTTTCGAGCGGACCGTCAGTTAAGAAGGTAACATTGTAGAAGTCCGCTTGATCGGCAGGCGTGTCGTCGGCTAGCAGATTTGGTTGTTAGGGTAATAGGTCTTTCAAGCCCGGATGTTTCTCAAACGTGGGTATTCAAATCTACCGGTTGATCAGTCTGCGGACTGGTAGGGTCTCAATTAGTGACAAGATATTTGCAAGTCCATTGCCAAGTTCGGTGAACAGATCAACAGCCACCCGATCAGCTACCAATGTTCCAACACTTCAAGATGTTGCTGCCTTCTGCTAGTGGCGTTCTTATCACCGGTTACTAGTCGGTCAATAACTGACTGCCGGTCATTTTGGAACACATTTGCGGATTCCGGCTACGCGCTATTCCGGAGTCGCTTCCCCCTTCGTTCTCCAGGGTCGCGTAAGGTGTGGACAAATCGCCTGGTAACAGAGACTGGCAGATCCGTATGTTGGACGAACTTTCCATAATTGTCTCCTAGAGTCTCTTCCAAATGCTCCACCATCGGATGTGAATTCATCCTGGGACGAGATTGTCACCTTTTTGCAGTGTTGGGATTTTAGCCTGTGGCACAGCACTACCAGACGCAACCAAGCACTGGATATCAGACCGAACAGTGGCACTCCTTAAATCTCAGAGAAATACCCCAGCTAGTCTCGAACGTAACTTGACGGGACGAATTATCAGAGGTCAAGTGAAAGTGAGCGTGCGAGCCTACCGTGAAGTCTAGTGGACACAGAAAGCCAAGAAAGTGGAAGAGGCCCAGAATGCCTGAAAATTATTTCGGTTGATCCGTGCGACCGGTTCCCGGAAACCATCTATGAGCGAAACCATCAATGATTGGAATAGAGTGGCCATCTTTAGTAAAGAAGAACGCCTCGATCGCTGAGCCGAATACTTCAAACTGGAGTTACCGCCACTCACCTTCGAAGCCCATAGTTGACGTAGAACCCTGGAGGGCGGACGTGGAACCCCCTAAGGTCTCGGAGGTTTATGACTGCATATTGTCTCTCAAGCGCCACCCAGCTTTTGCTCCGGATTACCTCCCACCCGCATTGTCAGAGCAGGTGACCAAAAATTTGTCGGTCTGGAATGCGCAGACGTTCTCGTCTTCCAAGAGGAGGAGAAAGCGCAGGCGTTCTTGGATGAACTAACCCGTCCTTTGGTATGCACTTTACATAAAGTGTAAGGTCATGCTCCTGGACATGCAGTCACTAAACACGCCACTTACAATCCAGGGAGAGGCACTGGAAGTTGTATTAGTTGGGATTGTAGTGTGACAGATTAGGTCAATGCACAAATTTGCAACGCCCTGGTAGCGTTTGCTAACTTGAGACACCTATGAATTCAAACCGGTATGCCCCTGAATCTCAAGGGACGTGTGTATCAGGCTACAGTGCATGTTGTTTTCTTGTTTGGCTGTGAGACGTGGCCTATTCGAGCAGCAGAACTGAGACCTCTTCAGGTGTTCGACAATCGTTGTCTCAGGACCATAGGTCGTATAGGTTGGTATCAGGGAATCCGCAACGAGACAATTATAAAGCAAGTATTCGGTTGTGCAACGGGTACTTCCATTGAAGAATGTGTCCAGCACCAGAAGCTGTGTTGGTTAGGCCATGTTTTGCGCATGCCGAACCATCATTTGCCGAAGAGCGTGCTGTCCTCTGTGTCCAATTCAGAGAGGTGGCCAACCCTTGTGCTGGCAGAGGAGTATGAAAGAGATTACGAAACATTTGGGTGCTGCCGGTGCTAGTCGCCTCCCAGGATGGGGACCGCGAGATCCTCACTGCGCCTGGTTGGAGACACTGCAAGATATGGCTGCTAATCGATGTCAGTGGCGTCCATGTTGTCAGTTTCTATCCAGATTGCCTGAATGAGCGTCTGGAGGTGTTAGCACATCCGAATGATTGTAGTAAACTAAAACTAAGTTCCTTCTTCATCCACCTCTATTCTTTTCTTCACAATAAGGCTTTCGAATCAATCATGGTTGTACGGCAGCGAGGCATCAGTGTTGAACACTGATCTCTCTTCCATACCACTCTGCCAGCAGAAAGGTTGGCCATCTCTATGCTTTCACCACTCTGAATTGCGCACGGAAAACAGCGCTCTCTTTGGTAAACGATCTTTTGGCATACGCAATACATGACCTAAACAATGCAGCTTCTGGTGTTGGACACATTCTTTGAAGGAACTCCCTTTTGCACAACCGAACATTCGGTTTCTAACTACAACCCACACGAGCTATGGTTCTGAGACAACAGTTGTTGAACAACTGGAGAAGTCTCAGTTTCGCTGATCCAACAAGCCAAGTCTCAGCCATACAACAGCCTGTACTGTAGCCTGATACACACGTCCCTTAAGATTCAGTGGTATACCGCTTTGATGCCAAATTAGAGAACGCGACCGGAGGCTTGCAGATTCTTCCGTTGACCTTATCTGTCACACTACAGTCGGAACTAATACAACTTTCAAGATACGTACAACACTCCACAACTTCGATTGCCTCTACTTGGATTGGAAGTGGCGTGTTCAGTGGCTGCATGTCCAAGAGTGGATACAAAGCGCTTACCAAATTAAGTGATGATTTTGGTCAGTTCATCCAAAAATACCTGTGCCTTCTCTTCGAAGACGAGAACGATGTCTTCCGCATATTCCAGATCGTTAATTTTTTCGTCAGCAGCCATTTGGACCATCAGGGCTTTGAAGACCTTCCAGCGTTCATCTTATTATGTCATTGATTACGAAATTAAATAGGAATGTAGAGAGTGAGCACCCACTACGGACGGAATTGGATAGTTCTCCGCATACTCACACACCCGGAAGTCTGAGAATACAGAAAACTTATTATGTTCATAAACCTCCGGGATATTCCTTGCCGGACAAGTGTATTCAGGAGAAAAGACCGGACAAATGTACTCAGGAGAAAAGACCGGTCAATTGAGTCGAACCAATTCAATTTATCAGCTATAAACCGTACACCATAGGCACATTGGTTCCAGCTGTTACAGTTTCGATAACCAGAAAGTGGGGGAGTGTGTGACATACAGCCAAGCCTTGGAGGCGATGGCGTGTTCAGTTAGATGGGAAACTGTGTAACTACGCATTGAAGATGATGACGCCTTGGAAATCCAGGATTACTACAATTGTGGGTCGTCTCCACATATATGATTGTTCTAACACCTGACGGAGTGGGAAGATTTGGTCAACGCAAACGCTACCAGCCCCGAATTCTGTTTTTTGCTGTCGAATGAGTGTTTCATAAGCTACCCTAAGGCGACGAAGCACAAACGGCGCCAAAAGTATCGTAACCGGAGTTGAGCTTATCCCCTTGTGATTACGACACTCAATACTAGCCCCATTTTTGAAAACGAGCACTATCACTGATTCCCCCTAGTTTTCTGCACAGCCTCTTTTTTTCAAATGCGGGAAAACACATCAGACAAGCGCTGACTAGGGACTTCACCCCCATCTTTAAACAATGCATGTGGCGCTTCAGAGAAGATATGCAGTCATAAACCTCCGAGGCTGTATGGGTTTCCACGTTCACTGACCGTGTTTCTACTTCAGCTGTGTGGTCCAAATGAGAGCTGGTGGCCACCAGAATTGTTAAAAGTATTCGGCCCAACAGTTGAAGCATTCCTCTTTATTCAAGATGGTTGCACCACTTTGATCCTTGATGGTTTTGCTCATAGGTGGTTTCCACGGACCGGTAGCGCGAATAAACCAAAATAATCTTTGGGCATTCCCGTTTTTTTGGTCCTCTTCCATTTCATTAGCCTTCCGAGCCCTCCAGACTTCCCAGTCGGCTCGCACGCCCACTTTCGCTTGACGTCTGATTGTTCGTTGGGCCAAATTATGTCCGGGACCGGCAGGGACATTCCTCCGCGAATCAAGCAGTGCCACTGTTCGGTCTGATATCCAGTGCTTGAGTGGGCCTGGTAGTGCCGTCCCACAGGCAAACGTGCCAGCACTGTCCTAATAGGTGGCTATCTCGTCCCAATATGAATTCATATCTGATGGTAGAGCAGTTAGAAGAGACTGCGGAAGACGATTCTGGTAAGTTCGTCTGCCAGTTCCTCAGTTGCCAAGGAATTTGTCCGCACCTTACGAGACCCTGGGGAACGAAGAAGCGCGTGGTCGGAATCCACAAATGTGTTCCAAAACGAGCAATAGTTATTAATCTGGGCCATCGGTAACCTTTGGCAATGCGATCAATCTGAGTTCGTCGACGGCAAGCTGTTGGAGAACACCATGTGGCCAGACGAATTCCGTTAGTTCGGAAGTTAGTACTGCGTAAAAAGAGTGCGGTGAGCACATAGCTTAAGCCCTCTTTCGCCACTGTCCGTACGTACCGAGTTCAGTCCATGTCGACCACCTAATTGAGTTTCAGATACGCTAAGCCTGCCCACTTGTGTAATCAAATCTCCTGCAACCACAACGAGATTCGAGCTTTTAACCCGCCGTAACGGGGCAGTCACAGCCTCATAAAAATTGTCTTTGATGGTGTCAGAGCTACAGTCGGTTGAGGCGTAAGCGCACATGATAAACAGACGACGACCAAATTCCATTTGTGAAACTTCTTCACAGACGTTGCCAGACGAACCGTGCAGAGTCCACTATCAACGAATATCCAGTCAAGCAAGGATCCTTCCGCCCGGTGACTTAGGACGTTACCAACCGTTGTACATCTTGCCGCAGCAGCCTCTAGATCGCCAGAGGTGTGCAGCCGGAAGCGAGTGGAGAGTGATGAAGCAATTAGCTCAACCACTGTACTTGGATTGTTCTTTCTGATACTCACCACACATTAGTGTCAAGCGAGGCCAATGTGAGAGCAAGAGCAGCTTGTGTTGCTTGCTTCATAGTGCGAACATTTAAAGCAACCAGATAGACTGGAAGTCGAGACTTGAAGATTGATTTCGAGCTGCCTGAGTATTTGAGCGCCGGATGACACGTAGATGTGGCCTACAAGGAGGGAGTTATCAATCGGGTGGGGGGAGGGGGAAGAAAAAGTATTTGAAAGAGAGAGAAGGGAGGCATCAACAGTAGCCTGTTTTCGCTTACCTGCCCTGCTGTATCTAGCAAGTAAGGCAACCCGGCTAATGTTATTTTGACCTTCGTTTACTATGAGGCATTGGTTAAACTGACGTGGTTTCACGGTAGTTAAGCACCAGCGTTTCCACGTTAATATCGCACAAGCCTGGAAGAGGGCAGCAGCTCATGCTCCGAACCCGGAGGTATGCAGAGCTCACTGATTTGGAATTCGAACTATATCCGAAGATGGAGCATGCCAACGGTTACAGCCCTCAAGCAAGGGGAAATTTGGCGGACATTCCTAAATGGTACTCCGATTACGTTATTCAAGCACATAACAAGAACGCTTCAGAAGCAGCCTGCATTGATTGTCAGGTTTTGTGATGATGTAATCCAGTCGGGGTATCCCAATTAAACACTGACGACCGATTGCTTGTCGTTCGGACTTCCAAGGTCGGAAGGTACGACCAGAGTCGCAAGAGGAAACTGCCCTTCCACCTCCTTTTTGGGTTGGTCCCGATTCGATGCTCACTATAGGGTGCCTCAAGTATAGCCTGTTTGACCTGGACAAGTGAGATGAACCATTAGTCCTTGCAATCATTACCTCTTTAGTTCTCTCGCAAGGACGTTGGATCAGTTGACGGGAATCCGACCACCAGTTCAGTAACAGTCCAAATCGTGCATTCGTAAATCCGAACGACTGGCTCGAGATTGGACCTTTCAACTTCCGTACTCAATGCCAAATGGGTCGACATTCCTTGCTCAGACCATATTTTCTCATTTTTGACGCGTTATATCCAAGACTCAGTATTGCACCAAAACCGTTTAGGTCGGGATTGACACCACAATGTGCCGTTACTCCTGAAGTAGTGTATATGACGTGGGTATAGTGCGTCATCTCAGTTAAATTCCAGAAAAATATGTCTGGCCTTCCAAATGCTTTCCAGATTCTACAAGAGTGAATTACTTCATGTCAGCCTGTGCTCCAACAGACTGCAATTTTGATGCTGGTACACTTTATGTAGACATATGGTCTGGAAGCTTGTGAAAAGTATCCAACTAGCCGCCCTTCTGGGTGGTATGAACACAAAATCCGCTCGAATGATCCCCATGTAATTACATCCGGACGGATGAACTGGAAAAAGGCTCGTCCGGCTGTTTGCTGAACACCATTCGCCCTTATCAACACTGGTTCTCAATACGAACGCGTATACCCATAGGCCGGTACACACCTTACATACTTCATACACTCGTAGACCCAACTTTGGGGACGTGAATGGCAGGTCACCCAAAATATGCGTTCCACTTGACACTAGAGTTACATTAATCAGAGTTGGCATTCACCAACCTCGGTAAACATTTCTCCCGAATGCCCCACTGCACGTCAGAAATTTGGCGTTGAGTTCTGAAGGAAAGTATGGTGAGAACTGACACCAAACATCCGTACTCAACTCGATACGAACAATTCGAGTCCGTATACGTGGGATCTTAGGTGAGGGCGGAATATATCATTGGAGCTAGGGTTCATCTACTAGTTCGCACGACTGATGACATTACAGTTTGAACCAGGTGACTGTCTGGCTTTCCTCTCGACTGAAACGATCCAAGGGATATCAGGTTATTCCTTTGCATGAACACCGTAACCAGCAAGTGTAGTCGCTCAAGCAGCTATCCCTGACAGCCATTCTGATGCGTCGCTACCTGATAACACTCAACTCTTACAACTAGAAAAAATCTACCGGGTAAGGACACGCATATCTGTATGAGCGCCGCACCCCTACCTTCGGGACTGAGTACTTCACTGCAATGATGTCGGTGATGACAGCTTGTGTTGTATGACTGGTCGAGTTAGTGGCAATCCTGAAAACTACGGAGTATTTGCCACTAAGGGGGATCCACAGTAAGTTACCTGATTCAAAATGTGTAGTTGTTTTCTTGCAAAAACGTTGCAAATAACACCATGGGAGATCAGTTTTGGGGGTCCCAACTAGGAAAGAATTACCTGTCGAATACCCTTATTAATTTCAAAGGATGGGGCACACTAGTAATCATTTTAACCACTTTCCATGGCAGGTAGACGCAACGTATTCTGTATAAAGCCTCTCCCACTGGGCAGTTGTCCACACGGTTTTGTAAAGAAACGTCTCCCATGCGCTGTACAATGACTAAAACTACCACGATATGTCGGAAACAGTAGAATGTCTGAATTTTGAGATGTGCTAGTCACAAAGTCCACTGTCAAACCTCATGAAATCTGGACTCAGCTTTTCTCTAGTCACTAGCCAAAGTAGCATATCCAAATGTTGAAGGGAGAACCTCCTCAATTCGTAAGTGAAACTCAACCTGTGGTCAGAAATATGCATGTTGCACTTACTGTGTTTACAGCGACCTATAACGAACGTTTTTCTCTTCCTGCCAGATGGCTCAGTGGTTAAAGCGCGAATTTACTGACCGGAAGGTTCGTGGTTCGATCCCGACCTCTGCATCTCGACTTCCTCTGTCTAGGCTTGGGCAATCTGGCAGTATCCCAGCCCTCGTGCTTGCTTCCGGTGTCGTGGCAGCTGGGCACCGAAAGATTGTTACAGCTGAACGATTTATTGTTTATTTTTATTCTTGCCAATTAGCACTTTTGTCCCTCTGTACAGAGCAAGCATAAGAACCACCATATCAAGTGTTTGTTAAGCCAGCGAAAGGCGCTGCCACACCAAAGGGGTGATTCTCATTGTTACTTTTGTATTTCTAGTCGCTGTCAAACGAAGTGCGCAGCCCAGTCCGACAAGCCCCCCCCCCCTGCCCTGTGACTTAAAACAATGCTGCCACCTGTAGGGCCTGTCTAGCGATCTGTGGACAGTCAGAGGTGAGCATATAGGTGCGCGAATGGGACCATTTAGTAATTTTCTTACTCCTCTCGGTGCGAAAACTTCCAAACACTCCGTCACTACCGGAGAACGATTATCAAGACAAGGCCTTGTTTTTTTGGGTTACAGTGGCCTTCACCGTTCAAAACCAATTCGTGTTGGGCCTACTGGGGCGTCGTCCACAAGCAAGCGGAATAGAATTTCAACAAGCTTACCTCGGAAAAAAAAACATGTTTGGCTGACGAACAGTTACACGGGTACGGTCCCGCCACTTGTTGGAACGCTGCCCCTAATGGCCTCAAAGCCTGTCTTTGTCGGCGAGAAATGGACGGGATAAGATTGGGAGATCCACCCAACCACGAGGAACCAAGCTGGATGACCACTACTACATAAGGAATATAACTCACACAGCCAACGTCAGTAAACCTTGGAGCTCATCACTTTTATTCCACTTTCAGGGCGAAGGTCACGAAAAGCCCTGAAAGACCTCAACTTAGATTGATTCACACGTGAGAACACGCGTCCACATTTGTCACTTACGTGGATTTCGGGGATAGATTGGGGTTATTTCTTCCTCAAGAGTACACAGAGATAGTATTCCCTTTTCGCCACCACCAAAAAGTGCCAACAACACAGACCAGAAGTGGTCGTCTTGATCATACAGCCAGCGTAGGAATCTTTTGCCTGTCTTGGGTGCTTATAATGGCAAGAAACTGGAAGGGAATAAATCAAATCTCAAATAAGTAAACAGTGCATGGGGATGGCCATTTTTTGGAACTTTCCAAGTGCTATAAGCGAACCGGTTTGCTTGGGTGATCGGTATCGGCACGCACATGGGAACAGTCTGAAGAGACTAATCAGAGCTGTTTCACGAACGAAGATACGGCTCTCAATGCAGTTGCACCACTGCATTTAAGCGCACGGGTTTGGGAGCTGAAAAAATTACACTTAAACTGAACAAAAACGATGACCGGCGGATTGACGATGGATGAACAACGACGCATGGGTACTGTCTGAATGAAGCAACCTGGTTGGTGGTCGACACATACAGTTCGTACCTTGATTATCATTCTTTAGTTACGATACTGTAAGAGTTTGTATAGGGTCGACTAGACTGTAATCCGACTGTCCAACCTCAGTCTACATGGCATCAGATTGTGCACCTATGGCATCATGCAGACGATCGACTTTTGGGAAGCAGTACGTAGTGTGGGCTATCGACAACATGCGAACGTCCAGATTTCATGGATCTGACACTGAAGAGTTCGAGAGGTCACGATCAACCTCCACCCACAATGAATATGGAGCCGTGTTCATTGGTAGTTGCCACAAACAGCTCTCTTCGGCAATTGCTGAAGGTTTGACAAAGAGACACCGCTGGACTTCGTAAGGTATACACTTCGGTAAGCCCCAATAAACGTATTTCCGGAAAAACTTGGCGAAAAGTCGGCGGGCAGATCCCAGCCGCGCATGTCAAGGTTATGCTTGAATAAGACTGAAAAATCTACGTCATAAAGGTGGGATAACCGATAGTGAGGCTCCCCTCCTGCTCCCACTTCCCTAGGAAACTCCAAGAATGGTGCTGGTTGCGCGACGCGAACAGTGGAAAAATACCAACGGAAGGCTCGGAGTACGTAAATCACTTCTGTTCATATAAAAGTGAATAGGGCATGAGGCCTACATGAGCGGTGTGACTAGTACTGTGATGTGTCCACCTATGCATAGTCGTCCTTCACCTCATATATTTTTCAGAGTAGCTATTATACCTAATGTTCTTTTACTTCAAAATTTCGGTAAAAATATTCCATATTTGGGAAGTCGTAGGGTTTAACGAGATTGCTGTCCGAAGTAGTGTTGACGGTGCCGCAAATTTTAGGGTTTTTGGGGACGGACGACCTCATCTTATGTCAGGCAAAGCACTGTGTTGATGAGAGGGACAAGAGCGAAGGCCTGATGCCGGTCCACGGCAACCCGGGAATCACGCAACTAATCAGGTCACCGCTGATGGGCTGGTGGCTATATCTTCTGGCTTCTCAAGCACTACGTGGACCTTGTCCTGAGAAATTGACCACATCAGCAGTAATCGGTTCTGTATAGACTCCAATCCGGTTTACGAATTTTGCACCTTGCTCCCCCTTCAATATGTGCCCACTTGAATTCAGCACTACTAAGGAACCTTGGCAGACAACTAGGCATGTGTGGTAGGATTACATGGATCTTCCTCAAATTGAGCCTCTTCGGTGTGAACACTGAAGTCGATAGCTTTGATGAGGTTAATCATTATTGTAGGAGCATAAAATTCACCAGATTGTCTGTCGCAGGCAAATTACTGTATTGTTGGTGGTTGTGTCTATGTCCCTGCAAAAAATCACACTATTCATCAATATTTGTTTCGAATAGGTTCATACGAATCACATTGAATCCCAGCAACCCTCGACAGAAGTTTGCCATTCCCGTTTTAAAGCAATTTAGGTTCAGCTACAATATGAACTCGTTATGTCGGTGAGGCGTGTTTATTTTTCACCGCTCCGACTAGCACAGCTGCACTCACCAGCTTTATTATAACTCACCCCTGTATCAGCTTGATGAACAAATAGGAACTCTCACGATCATATCACGGAAGTGTTGAAAAATTGCAGCAAATCCCTCGTACATTTCCACGTAGCTCTGCTGAATCCATACTTGAGTTGCTTTGGTGATGCGTCATTCAATGAGGTAAACCGCTGACGGTTCGTCATCTTTCTCCTACTCGTCAACCATATTTTTTCGCGATCGCCACCGCGTACTGTTGTTAATAGTCACAAACAGAACTTTTGTCTGCAAAACGACAGTGCTTTAAATCCCTTCAAGGTTTCATGTGGTACCATCCCGCCAGGCCGTTCTGCTAAGTGTCAGAATTTTCCGTGACCTGAAACCAAGAGTGAATATCCGCAGACTTGTGTGAATGGTGCCGCAATAGCGAAACTTCAGCTGATCGTAGATGCGTTTTTCCAGAGTGCAGTTATTGCCGTCCGTTGTGCTCTACTTAACTGAGGTGGCCAGCATGCACCCAGTGCCGACGATCTTGGCTCACTTGGTCTACTACATCCGAAGGACCTTGCGAATGCATCGTTAGTGAGAGTTGTTATTAATTTGCACGTTGGATCGGTTTCATCGAAACACTGCAACTTGGGTGCCCGCGTGCAGCTTCCGGATATACTTGAATAGGTGGTGTACTAAAGCAGTTATTGCCTTGGCAATTCGAGCATCCGCTCCGGCGTCCAGTGTGCTGACAGAATGACGTTGATGTACTAGGACTGTGCACAACATGCCATGTTGCAGCAGTTTATTTGGGTTCAAGGTTCGTTTTTGTGAACTTGTAGCATGGTGACATAACATGCCTTTTAGAAGTTCCTCTATTTAGATCGAAACAAGCTACTGCCGAGAAAGAAATACTGTGGCTAGTCGATGTAATGTAAACCTGGACTATCGAGTTGAAGAGACACGCCATCTTCGGTTTGACGGGATGTTTCCGCGCATATCAGTCGGGTAGAGTGAACATGCGGATAGAACGCAACCTTATGCCACACCCCGCAGACCAACCAGAGAGAGGAGGTTTGATTACATCGATGCTTTCGTGAAATTCACGAACAAGTCGTTCTCAGCAATTTCCTTGCAGCTGGAGCGTTGTAATCAATCGTAGTGTGTGCTTCAGAACCCACCTTGTTCTTTGGAAATCCGTTTTCCAGAATATTAGCGTTGAGGCACTCTAGCAGAATACACGCCAAGGTTCTGCAGTGCATGAGAGACTCACTTCTTCGTGGTTATCCGTCGTCTGTTAGCTTACCCTTAAAAAATGGTACAAATATTGGGCATCCTGTTCACTAGACTGTGTAATTTAGATCAAAAATGCCTTCCAGCGATAGTTTTGAAAGCTCCTTAGGTAATACGTCCATCCCATCTTAAAAAGATACCGTCGTTGAACATTTGCGACACTTGATGAATCACCTGACGAGGCCAGCAGTGGCTGAGCCGTGGTAATATCGTTGCTTATTCGCAGCGAACCTCAGGTACTGCCCGGCATCTGAGGACACCTCCGATAAGACACGGGTTTTACCATCCCACGAACCCAGGTACCGTGGTTACGATCGCCCTTACTCTGAGTCCGAATTGCGTTAGACGCAGAACATGATTGTGCAAAGGAATGCAACCTGTCTACGGTTTCGCTGCCGAGTCAGTTTCATCGCTTTCCTTGTGAGTTGAATTACAGCTTCGCAACTAACCTTGTGAACTTATCCTTATGGAGTGTGAAAATGGTCCCTCGGGAGATAGAGAATCCTGGTTAAACCAGATAGGTGATGATTTTCTTGTAACCTCCGGGTCCGTCGAATTCATCTGAATCGTGCCTGTTGGCAGTAAGCCTCCTATACTGATGGGTTGCCTTAACCTTTCCACGAAGGGGAATCGAACGAGTATGATGATGCACCTGGCCTACGACGCACAGTTCGAGTGAACTCCGAATACTTATGTGGATATTCTGGTATGAACGTGTACTAATGAGGGATCCGCTGCACAGTAGTTTGAACCCAAAGACAGGCAGTATTCGTGAGCAGGGGACAGGGCAGAACAAATGTCCATCGCCTCATTACTTATGGCCGAGGGCTATACTCTGTGTTGCCCGTTTGACATCCGAATGAGACATGTCAATCAACGGTGGTTGCACCTCTCGACGCTTGCGCACAGGCAAATATGGTGCTGCATGCAAGCCCTTGGCGCCGATGTAAACTCTGGGGTACAAGATCTGTGGACAAGCGTCCACAGGGACCCTTCCAAGCAAACAGTTAGCCCAAGCGTGGCAACATAACAATGGGCGTTGACACCACTAAGGTGCTCGTCATCGAGGTTCCCACGCCATCCGCTAAGCCTTAATTTGGAGCAGGAAACCGTATCTCCAGTGTAGCAAGCATGCAGATATCCTCTGCAGTCACCGGCCATGGTAGTAATGCGTAGCCGTGCGATATTCAAATAACTATACGTCTCGTTCTGATGTCGTCCGTGTGATGAGAATCACAGACACCTACTGTTTGGCAAAATGGTACAAATTTAACTCAGTTCGAGATGTTTACGCGGGTGTGCTGGCAAGGCTCACAAGGTCGATTCCCCCACGTCAAGTATTCGAGGTTGAACTAGTGAGGATTAGCTCCCTCGTTTGTATTTCAGCATTGGAAAGTGGTTGTATCTCAGTGCTTCTCGCGCCTTCCCGGATAGCCCTTCTCTAAGCCTCTGTGTCCACTGCCACGTCCATCTTTAATCCAAACTGAATCTAGTTTATCAAACTTAGCTGAAAGCTATTCTAAGGGCGGAATTTTCGTCGTCAAAGTCCGCGGTTCAAACCGGAACCCGGCATCTAGACTGCTGCTTTCCAGTGTTGGGCATCCTGGAAGTACCTCAGCCCTCGTGCTTCCTTCGAGTGACACGGCAGCTAGACACCGAAAGGGTCTGAACAATCACCATAATTATTATCAGCATTAATTTTATGAAACTGCCGTGAAGGGAAGAGTTGACAGGTATTTCACCACATTAGAATCCATGTTGGGCTTTGGGATTGGTCTAGTCTAGGGACAAACAGATTGGGTTTAAAGTTTAACTACGATTGATCAGAAAGTGAACAGTGTATGTTCAGAGACAGTCCCATGAAGAAATGTAATATTACTGTGCGACAGTTTACCTTCAAACACTTTCTCATCATGATCATAGACAACACAACGTCAGTGTTCAGCAGTGGGTTTCGCTACCACAATTTATCGGAAAGCCTCCCTCTAAAGAAAAGTATGAAAGTGGACAGGGAAGAGAATTAGCGCCAGCCCACCGTAGTCATTCCGAAGTACCTGCACCTTCAGACACTGTGCATAGAAACTGACAAAAAGAACCCCATTCACGTCTGTCAACAGCCATATCTTGCAATGTCTCAAGCCACACACATGGGGAATCAGGCAGCCCCATCCTGAAAGGCGAGTCGCACTGACAGACCTCAGATATTGCGTAATCCCTTCCATACCCCTCTGCTAGGTCACATTTTGGCCTCTTGGCTTGCATCAGTCTTAACCGGAGGTTGGAACAGCACTCTTCTTGACTGCATATTGCAGATCAACAACGTTTTCGTCAGAGGCTATTTGAACAGCAGGTTTTTGAAGACCTCCCAGTGTTCGTCTCATTATCTCACAAATCACGAAATGAAATGGGAATGGAGAGAGTGGGTACCCATAACGGACACCGCTTTGTGTACGGAAGCTTTTGGAGAGCTCTCCGCTTACCTACACACGCTCGAAAGTCTGAGAATACGAAGAACTTATTGTGTTCACAGGGTTCGGTGGCATTCCTTGATGAACAAGCGTGTCAAGGGGAACAGACCGGTCAAGCGAGTCAAATGCAACTTGGAAATCCAGGAACACTAAAACTGGATCGTTTATACGTATTGCGTTGTTCTAGCACCCGGTGGGGTGTGACGACTCAATCAACGCAACCTCTGTCAGGCTGGAATCCCACTTACTGCTCT
>SJOL01010001.1:514107-524758 GCA_004794785.1 Opisthorchis felineus
AGGTCAGCACAAGACCGAATTCGTCATAAAACGAGGTTTTTTGTAAAAATAAGGTGCTTCAGGTGAAACTAGAGTGGAGTCACTTTCTGATCAACAGGAACTAAGTGGTTACAAGCAAATAGACACGAAAGTAAAAAGCCTCGTTTGCACAGGGTTTTTGAAAAGTTAACATCCCCAAGCATCCCACTAAACTTCCCTAGACGTTGTTTGAATACGAAGCAGTAATGAACAAGCACTGCAAAGCGCTTCAATAATTTCCACATCCGCCTTCCATCAGATACAGGAACGGTGCTTTGACGGTTGCCCAACGCTACTCGCACGCTTTATCAGTAGTATACACTGTTACACGGGTACAGTGATAAAATGTGCAAACTTTAACCGATGAAAATCTCCTTTAAATACGCCGCAAAGTATGAGGGAATGGAATATCGAAATTCCTGGTGAATGAATTCACGGTATCGGAGATCCAAAAATGGGCCACTCAGAGACGACATGCGGAAAATAGCTTCAATATATACAACAAGGGCTACCTTAATGAAGAAAAGACTCTACAGTATTGATGTGACATCGATGATGAGAACGCGCTTATTGTATAAAAAATTAAGAATCGCAGCTCACCACACATCACAATGGACTGAAGAATTAGAAACTTCGTGGTGACACCTATGTCGCGCTTTATGTGATGAGTTCGTACAATAAACGTTGAGAGCAGCTCACACTGCCCCAAACTTTAATGCCCTTAATTGCCTATTGAGCACTCCTACCCAATCTAGTTATCTTTCTCACTGTAGTTCAAAAACACTTTCAAGGTACCATGTAGCCCACTACCGGGCATCGTTCACATGCATTGTTCGTGTCCTTTCCCGCAGGAGTAAACATGTTATACAACAGACAGAGTGGAGTTAAAATTTTGACTTGGTACAGGGAAGATTTATTGACCTTGACGATACAACCCCCCCCCGTTGTCACACAGTGCGTTGCGAAAACATATCTGACTAGATGACGAATTTCCAAGCTCAAGGGTTATGCTCAAATCTCGACAACATCCTCGTCATTGTCAGTAGGACAGCGCTAGTGTTTGACTGCTGCAGAACCGCGTCAATTTATTGGGATAATATCCTACAATGAATAGAACGAAAACGAAACTGGTCGTGGCCTGCGACAAATAATCCAGTACTCTGTTACACCCACTCAAGCAACAGAGATAGAAACCGATAGTACGAACTACTACCAATCAGCGGTCATATGTTGCAGCGTCTCCATCCTATCCTGGGGGGAACACCTTTTTTGGTAATCTGTCAGTCCGGATTGTGGAGTTGTATGCATCCCACAACACTGTGCGCCGCCGAATGCCATTTTCCTGATCACCCAGTCATCCATTCTAGCAGGGATTTCAAACACCTGAAGACGCTTAGAATAGCTTGCCCAAACACGCAACGACGCGTACCGCAACATGGTTTGCTACATGCGACAATTAGAAACCGGGTATATGCCTTTTGAACCAGTTGACAAACGCTGTCCTCGATTTTGCGATCGGTACCGTCTGTTTATCCACCAGACTACCTTAGGATTTGGTGCAGTTTTCAGAATACGTTAGAGGTTTCACACAATCAGAATTACAAGGCATGACTTCATATTCCAAATACGAAACAAATGCCAAACACTGGCTGTGGTCGGCTCTGCATCCCTTTCCAAAATGTTGCTGTCTCCAGAATAATTCAGATTGCTGGAGCTGTTCCGGCGTCTGACACCTTATTCCGTCACTTACGAAATCAAACAAAAACGCAGAAACTGCCTGAAAGCACTTCTTGTAGGGAAGCATTCGGACAGCACTCCACTGAGGTCTACACTTCTGTGAGTATATGGAACACACACACACATCTGGGACCACGCTAGATGTGATTCGTTGTCACTATTTCAGAAATTCACCTGTCCACCGTTACAAAGTCGAAAAATTTTGTTCGATCAGATACCGATTCTCCCGAGAGACCGGATAATTCTCACCAGGTCTAGTCGGACACACAAAAAAACAATCACACGAGAACCTTCGTCCATGTGAGGACACATCCAGTGGATGTGGGCGGATCGGTCATGTGAAAACACATGGTGCACAAGTTACATGATCTGAAGCTGTTCGCCCAAAATCACTTCTCAGTTCAAACTCATTAGCTCTGAAAATGGTCAACGGACGCAAGGTTCAGGGGTTAGGAATTAAAAGGTCTCTGAAAGTCACGTGCCCTATTCCTTTACACTCAATGCTGAGTTTCAATAGATGCCAAAACGCTCGTGTTGCTGAGGTCGACCTCCAAAAACTTAGACATGTACTCGTTCGTGAGCATACGGAAGCACTGAACGCGAATGTAAGAACACAAATGTGTAGGCAGTCTGGTGAACTCAGATTGTCCCACCCGATAAATTCAATCATTCGTAACTACCGATGTGGTCAATTATATCACCACATGTCCATACATGGACGCCGCGATAAGTTCACAAACCGGTTTGGATATTCTCAACCACGAAGCGACCGAGCCATTGCCGTGATCGACAGAATTAGAAACATCTTAGTTTTACGCACGTATACACCATCCCCGACCCTGGAAGATTTAATTGGCCAGAGACCTTCCTACGCATTCGTGATCATCAGGGATCCGTATGTGATGAGCAACGCGCAAAGTTAGAAGTTCTGGGCAAAACAGCCAATGAAAATCAAGTTTCATGGAAAAACTGCACGAATTGTTGAATTTATGACAGGAAATCGGGACAAATGCCACATGTAGCAATGGTTTAACTCTTCCAGGAATAGCGAGGCGAGAGAGATTTTGTCCAAATCTTCAGCATGAAATGAGGTGTCCTAGCTATTTGTCATGTGTGTTCAAAATTTCCTCAACATAGCTGGCTTGATTGTAAAGCAAATTTCAAAAACAACCACCTGACTCAACCTGGTCATTTTCAAAAGTGGCTTAAAGAAGAGTCTATTCTCCAGAAAAACTGGCAAACTTAAAAGCTATGGCTGCAATTCTACTCCCTCGTATTGCGAGTAGATCACAGACCATTAGAACGGTTGGATCAGTGTCCTACCTAGCAGTAATCGGCAGTTTCCGTGATCGTCGGAATCGGAACCGAAGCTGCAAGATTTTATTGGGTAGTGCTTAGAGAAAGAATGCGCGAAGAATATAACTTTATGGCGATAAAATTGGATTCCTACGATCCAAGGTCCACAAACGTAGTCGCATGTCTCATCACCGATTTCCTCGCAGCACACCAAACAACTACAGCAATCAGTGAACAGTTACCAGGTGACGCACCAAATCTGTCTGGATAACAGATGCAGCCTGTGGTAGTTGGGCGAACGAGCTATGTACGGCAAAAACCGAATGTCATCTTTCAAACCTAACCGTTTGTGGCGAAAGATTTGCGCAGGGCATGACATGACCTAGCAACGCGAAATGAAAGTTGAGTTCTGTGGCATCTTCTGACCCTCCTGATTGTGGTCCGCCGGATCAGACGCTCTACAGGACACGGCACGCAACCAACCACGGTGGTAGTGGTGACAGTTTGAAAGGTGGGGGCCGTTCCCCTGGAACAGTGGGGTTCCTAAACCAAGTCCCCAATCGACTGTCTAGATTCTTCTGAGATTCCTCAACCATTAGCTTTCCTCCCATTCTTTGCACGGCTTCTTTTCCTTAAAAGGGATGCCTCGGATCTCACCCCAGTGTGTTCACCTTTCATTTACTAAAGTCGTTTGAAGGGATACTGTTGACAAGAATGGAAACACCGACCGACTCAGTGTTGACGCTCGACCAACACTGTTGATGATTTGCATTAAGAATGAGGGAGCTGTGCATCGGCGCACGAAATACAGCCTCTTTTGAAAAGCAAAAGCAATCCTTGCCTCTTTGCTTTCATGGACAAGCGACGAACACAACACACTACTCATGAGCTTGTTGTGCCTCCAGCAACCTTATGAGTAGTGCGTTGCGCCTGGACAACAACCGTTTTTCATTTTGTTTTAAATAATTTCATTCGCATAATTCGGTTTTCTCAGATGGCTGAATTTTTGAACATACGCGAAAAAACGCGGGCGTTCCGATTAACCTGGATTTGCACCCAACGCTGTTTGCTTGTCGCATGATGCCAACAATGTTGCAAAGCACACAAAAATGTCCAAAGCACTCAGCAAAATGAGACGCTTTGTACGTTTAGCCTTATCTTTTATATTCAAAATTATCAGTAAGGATTTTCTAACTCATTTTCCATCATATTTGTAAGCCTCTAATGACTGTTGTGATTGAAGCAACTCAACATTCACTACCCATAGGTAATATTTTGGGGGGCGAGATGGCCCAGTGGTTAGAGTGCAAATTCACTGGCCGGAAGGTCCCTGGTTCGAACCCAACCCCTGCACTTCCACTTCTCCTGTCTAGGTTTGGGCAACCTGGCGGTATCCCAACCCTCGTGCTTCCTTCGGGTGGCATGGCAGCTGGGCACCGAAAGGGGGTGCTACGACTGAAGGATTATTTGTGTTATTTAGGTAATCTTTTGAGGATTTGGATTAGCTGTCGTAAGAAGGATGACTAGTGCATGATGCGAAATACGTTGATTCAGACACTCAGATATCAAAATACTGGGGCTTCTCACCCTCAGTTTCAAACACCACAAAACAAAGGACATAGAAGACCTCAAATGGTTTTATTGTCATAGTTATCTGGATGGAATCAGTGTCCCATCTACTGAGTTCTAATGGCCAAGATTGCAACCTCTTTACCTGTCCTCACCTGTTCTCCAAGATCCAGACAACACGTTTTTATGCCTATCAGGAAGGCCACTTGTCGTTCTGAGTTAGACCATCCTGCGTGGAGTTTGAGGTACCGAGAATCGCGTCTTGACCGGGCCACACATTTTGACGGACCGCGACTTCGGAGAAGACTAAACGGATGTAGATCCAGGTTTTTGAGATCATCAGAATTCCGGAAAATTCCGTCACTGGCTAAACATTTTGGTGACTATAACAGATTTTCATCCAATTCACTTACTTTTTATTTCTTATCCACATGGGAATACAATGAACTACCATGTGGAAATCTAATGACCAACTTAAGAATGACAGTTACGGACAACTAAAAGCAACTATTGTAACGAATATGCTTCATTCTAGTATTTTCGTCTTTTTACCGGGCGAAGGAAGCAAATACATACCCCGTGGATCCACGCGCCTTGAGCTATCCAAATAAACTCGGAAACACATCTACTTGGAAAGGAAAAGATGAAACCCGGAAGAGTATGCATGCTCGAGAGTCTACACAATGGCTTCTTTCTAGCTTTCTTTCAAACTTACTAAAGAGGATGATATCCATGTTCTATCGAGCAAACCGACCACTGCCGTAATCCGCACGTCTATGAGCGGTCCGAGGATTTCAAATGATGGTACCGCGGATACTTTCCAACAGTTTAGTTTGTTGACAAAGCTCCATGATAAGTCTACGTTCAGAATGCAGGAAGATTGCCTGATCCTCCGGAATAAGCTCTTCGGGCGGCTCTTCAGGGAAATTCATCGAAAAGCCAGTGGGAATGGTCCCAAAGGATACGTAATCTAACAGTCTCGGTCGAACAGCAATGAACCCGGGCAGGAAAGGAAACAAGCGTCCTTGAGAGGCACTTGTTGAGAAGACTAATGCCATTGAACTGGGAAGTCTGTTTCTAATTTATGGATGGTCCAGTTGTTATTACAATATTTTAAGCAGCCAAACCGATATCCCCAAGTGAACCTGTTGCGAGATTGGGGGTTTCAGTTCGTGCTTTGTGCCTAAACCCATCGTAGACTGAAGTAAAAATCCCAAACTGGTCGTATGTTTGACACTACCCCCCGATTTGCGCGATACATTCGTTGTGACAAAGGCGTACGGAGTCATCAAGTGTTGACCGAATTTCGAATCCACCTTGACTATTCACTCAAGAGCACAACAGGATATAAAGTGAGGGGAATGTACCGGACAAAAGTGAGGCGATACAGAGAGAAAGGGAGTCGAGTATCCACTAAACGGGAGCCTTGTAGCTTCGGGTGCTACGCATTTAGTCACACGCGATTAGTACTGACGACCAGCGATCAAGTGACGGGAGGAGTTGGTTGGCAAGCACAGTAGTCATTTTACAAAACGGTTGATACAGCAAGCAGAGTACGAAATCACTTAGCTACAAAAATTTTTCGGCTAGAATTGGCATAGGCTGTTAGAGGAGACGCAGCATATCCCGACAGGTTGCCTCAGGACGGATTATCTAGTGATACTTTCCCTTATGATCTTCCTGAGTGTCTGTTGTCCATATCAAGATTTCCATTCAGCATTCCTAAACCGCTTGTGAGTAGTGTATACACAATAAATTTTCACACCTGAAACCGTATGTACAGCGGAATTTTCGATACAGTACTTCTGGCCTTTGTCTACACCCCCTGGTTGGGTGTTAGAACATCTAGCTACTGGTCCCTTAAAAGTGGGACTATTCTTGAAGCCTTATCCCGAGCATGAGCAGTCTTCAAGGGAGTAAACTATACCCCGTGACGCGACCTATAACCCGATACACCAAGCACGCCAGAAATTATCTGATGACTCCCCTAAGGATCTTACCTGTTCAGTATACGATCGCACTTCGCGTCAGAAGAGCAACCATAATCGGAAGACCACGAGTCTACCAAATTGAAGGGAACATTTGTTTTGATGTGATCAAAAGCCACCCTGTAGAGTAAACTGTCAGCTCGTACTATGGCCTCTTTACAGTAGTGTGAAACATCTGAGTTGGTAAACACGACACGCGTTGGTAAGTGTTACTATTCTACCAGTTCCGGAGAACTCGTTAACAAGCTACAAACTACTGGTCCTACGGGGTATTCTGCCTGGAACTGTCCTTAAAGGTTCCGTCATGCCAGGAGAGCCAACAGGTAGCAGACCGATAAAGAAGAGCCAGTCCATGTACTGCGACGCGGTGTGGAGGTAAAGTAGTAATGCCCTCTGCGATAGGAGCGTGAAGGCAGTAAGGCGTTTTCCCCAGGCGACCAACATGTCCATATTCACAAAAGAAGCGTTGCTGCCCGAGAACCCGAGGAAGGACGGGTTAGAAAATACCGGCCCTAGAAGCAACACACTTCGGTCGCCCAAAGGTTTCCCGTGACCGCCGGTGTATTATTCAGGACGGTCGAATTAATTTTAAAACCAGAGTCCGGTGCTGCTCAAAAGGTACTTGTGCGCGGCTACATGAGGTGTGAAACAGTAACTCATTACATCCTGCGTCCTCAGTCCAGGCCGGCCCCCTGCAGCCAAGTGGGGCAAACCATTGAGTCATTGGCTCCAGGGACGATCCTCTGAGAAAACAACCGGTGCCTCGCGGCTCAGATTTTTGATTCAAAGACTAGGGGTAGGGTCCCCGAACAAAACCCTGGATCCGCTCACTGCCTCGCGGGTCAGATATTTGAGTCAAGAGCTCAAGGTGGGGTACCTCGATTAAACCCCTTTTTTTGGCTTCGGCAACCGGGAAGTATCATTCGCCTTTCCAGCTCTTCGCTCCGCTACGCCCCCTCCCACCCATCGAACGATGCAGTGCGATCGATCCATCTGCCACTCTCCTAGCCAATGTTCCGTGTCTAAACCTTCACTCAGAAAAATAAACCGAAATACTCACTTACTAACCTCAAGTGAACTGATCCACGCTGCAGCCCTCAATGTCCGTATACTATGTCAAATTGGGCAACAGGCATCCCTTGCTGAAACCTTGCTTTCCCTCTGTCAGTGTGTCTCCGAAACACCCATACAATACCCCAGTTCGGTCGTGCACCTCAAACCGCTTCGGACGAGCTCAGGTGTTCCACATTTCACTCTTCGGGTATCCGGTGATGCTGACGCAATGGCTCATGGTATCTACGGTGTGGGATTTACACTCAGCCCCAAGGCTGAAAGCACCTTATTGAACTGCTTTCCAGTAAACAGTCGTCTCTGAGCCGTTCACTTGTCTAATTCAGTTAAGATAAATGCAGGCCGACGCGGTAGATGAAGTTTATTTGTCGTATCAGCATACTCCCCGAAAGACCGCAGTTCTGGGACTGAAGTGGAAGAGTTTTATCAAGATCTGTCGCGACTAATTCGGTCAGCAAGAACGACGGATATAGTAATCCTGGTGGGTGATATCAATGCCCAAGTTGGACGACTAAGTCCGGAAGAACCAAAATTAGATGGTAGATTTGGAGTCAATGCTAAACGTACGGATAAAAGGGAGCGACTGCTTCAGTTGTGTACGAACTTACAACACAAGCACTCACACCGAGTTACTTGGAGGCCACCAAACACAAGACAATCGTGGACTCAATTGGACCATCTGGCTATCAGTTACCGATAGAAAGCCTCAGTTAAAGACTGTCGTTTCTTCTGGGGTACGCAACTTGACTCTGATCATGCAACTGTGCGAGCCTGGTTTTTACTTCGCTTTCCGTTAGCATTACGCGTGCCAAAGAAGAGCAGCTCCATTCACCAAATTCGAGAAGTTTCAGTAGCTCAGGAGTATCCAGCTGATCTGGCCAGAAAGTTACTTGAAACACAAAGTCATGCGGATGACGACGATGGATTGGAGGTTGAATGGAGGCGAGTTTAAAAAAGCTATGCTTCCAGCTTTCAGAACTGTCTGTCCAGGCCGTCTGACTCAATTAAATGAAGACTGGATATCGTCGAGATCATCAGATCTCCTTGCTGCCAGAAAGGCCATACCAGCAACTAGCTACTGTGTTGGCGCATGCAGATCCCTCAAACACCGGATAATCAGGAGCTTGAGGAATGACAGAGAACGCTGGTGAATTTCGAAGACCCAGGAAGCGGGGAAGGCTTTCGCTGCAGACAACAGTCGCGCCCTATTTCATCTGATTCGATCAACCAGTCAAAAGGCAAGTATCAGTGAAATGTGGAAAAAAACTGAACGGCGGTTCACTCGCTCAATCGTCGTATTAATCGATGGGCTGAGCACTTCAAGGAATAGTTCAGCGGGTCTCCCTTATCACAACTGCTGGAGGAAGCCAGCGTGGAACACCGACACCTGCCAGCCATCAACAACAGAAATCCAGGGTGAGATGTCATTTCTCAACCGCGACAAGGCACCTGGTGTGGATGGTCTGCACCCCACACTCTTCAAAGAAGGGGCTGACGTCTTGATGAACAGTCTGACAACCACACTGCAGATCTGGAACGAAAATAGAATTCCAGTCGAATAGAGCCCCTCCAGCGTCATCCTAGTTTTCAAAAAGGGCGCAAGAACGTCATGTGAAAACACCCTGGTATCCGTCGCATTATTTTACGCAGGGTGATGGATTATCGAAAGAGACCGATTCGTGAGAATAAGGCTGGGTTGCGCCCTGACCGAGGATGCATCGACCATATTTTTACCCTGAGACAAAATCTTGAACAACGCCAGCGCTTCAAAAGTCCCACGTTGGTCGTTTTTCTTGAGCTAAAAGCTGTTTTTGACCCTGTCTATCGTCAGAAACTTTGGCGGTGTCTAGCCATCTAAAGAGTCCCTTCCAAATTTATATCCCTTATGAAGGCACTGTATGCGAACTACTTTGGGCACGTACGAGTATACGGCAAGCTTTTGCCTGAGTTCACCACTTCCAGAGGTGTAAGAGGAAAGGCTGCACTCTCTCACTATTCTTCTTCAACTTGGTTATTGATCTGCTGCTTGAAATTCCTCTGCCTGCCTCCGAAACCCCGGGAATCGAGAAGCTCCCGAGACGCTCGCCCACAGACATAGAGTATGCAGACGATTCTGCTCCCCTTGGTTCAGATCCTTCAAAAATGTGAACCATTTCAAATAACCTGAATAACTCTGCCGCACGGTTTGGAATGCGCTTCACACTTGCAAAGTGCAAAGTGCTGCTACAAGGCTGGATGGGATCAAACCCCAACCTCATGCTTGTAAGCTAGCCAATCGTCGTGGTAGATAAATTTCCTTATCTGAGCAGTTGTATAATTTCCGGTGGACCGGCCGGAGATGAGACTACTTCTGGAATCGGGAAGGCCAGGGCAGTTTTTCCAACCTCGGACAACTATGGCGCCAACGTCAAGGGCAAAGTTTACACTGAGACGGTGCGATCCACATTGCTTTCTGGATCAGAAACGTGGCCTCTACTCGCGTAGGACATGCGAAAGATGACAGTGGTTGATCATCGATGTCTCCGAAGCATTGGTCGGGTCTGCTGGGAACATCGGATTAGTAATGCTGAGGTACGCCAGATGGTCCCAGGAAGAAAGAACTCCCCCGCGATAGATGAATTACCCACACGTCATAGGTTAAGCTGGTTGGGACATTCACTCCGCATGCCAGAAGACCGTCTGTCTCGCAGAGCTCTTTTCGCCCAGCCTCTTGCTGAGTGGGAGCGACCGAGAGGTGGACAGTGTATGACCTGCCAACGAATTATGAAAACACTAACCAGTAAACTGAGTCGGGTCGACAACTGTCGCCTCCCGAGACTCAACTCACCAATGGTTTACGACACCGGCAGAAATGGCCTCATTGCAGTCAGTGGCAGTGCACCACATCCATCGCCTTCAATGCGTAACTACCAAATTCCCAAACTAACTGAACATGCCATTGCCTCCAAGGCTCGGCTGTATGCCCCCCCCCC
>SJOL01010002.1:0-14741 GCA_004794785.1 Opisthorchis felineus
ATCCCCTTCAGTCATGCTCTTATTCTGACCGATGATGACCACAAGGCGGGATTAACCACTATTAGTTATGATGTAGCACAAAACTCCGACATGAACGATGGGTTGGATGCGGCCCAAACCTATGACATATATGGAATAGAGCCTCAGAATTGCTTGAACTAGCTAGCGGCTCCCAACGTGGTAAGTGTCTGAGATTTGGAGGCGTCTTTTGCGTATAACTGGATGCTGAGATTACCAAAGTGCCGGTTTACAAGCGCAAGCAATTTAGCTGATCCTTTTCCCAGAAGGGAGCTCCTGGCTGGAGAAACTGCTGCTGCGGCTGAGTATGGGATGGTTACAAGTTACGAGGAGGAGGACGGAGCTGCCGATTCTAATGAGCTACACGGCATCGGTATCGGGAAGCAGAAGTGGAGTGAAGTTAGAATTTAGTGCTTTAAATGAGCAGATTTTCATCAACTACCCACCCACTCACTAGATTCCCGCCACGGCTGCATCCATTGGTGCGCGTTTGAGGACGCATGAGGTCGTTGAATCCTATGGCTCAAGTCTATGCAACTTGATCTTGCGACTGACTTGTATACATCCTTCTTTAACTTTAACTTCGCTGCGTCCAATAATGTGCATGGTCACTGAATCCTGACATCGCAAAATCGATGTACGCATGGATATATCATCAGTGACAGTCGGACTCACTAAACAAGTAGTAAGTTTACCGTTGTGAAAGTAAGACTCCATCTTCAGCATGGACACCGATCGGAAATTGTAGATAACGGGTTTTAATGGGTACCTGTGAGTTTTCAATAACATTGCGGAAGCTGTACGCGATTTGTAATTGATTTTACATTTTTCCTTCCAGAAACCCTGTCGAGTGAAAGCGGCTTCCTGAAAACGAGAACTGAATTGACCATACGTTAAGTTTGTACCGATGCAGCGAATGTAAGAAACATAATTTTCCAAGGGTGGTTGTATATTTCCAGGCATGAGCTTGGCAGACGGATGTATGAGTATGAAGGACCGTAGTTGGCCCTTGGATTAGTTTGTTGTGTATAGTTGGGGTCTTTTCATCAGCTGCGTGCATAGGTACGGGCCCGGCAGTATTACATGTAGCCAACGTAAGCGACAACGCGAACACCTGAGTGTAGAAGACCGTCGTTATCCATTGGACTAGTTACCGTGCATAGTTGGGGCCTCATAACCGGCTTACTAAATGGATACGTTCCTAGCGGTTACGGTAAGCAGCCTAGGTGGGCGACAATGCTTGCATTTTTCATGATGACGAACAACAGGTGGTCTTGTTTTCGTCACATTAGTTGGGCTTTATGACTTATTTAGCTGAGCAGCGTGATTATTTCCAATGAGGATGATATCGTTGTGTTGATAATTCACATAGTTATTTCATAACGCTGCATTGTCTACTGACTAATTGTGCACACCTGGGAATGGAGATCATCCAAAGAGATGACACTGCCGCCCTACCGCACAATGCATCAATTGTCCTCCACTGTTATAATGAGTGGAAGGCGAGCTCCCCAAAAAACTGTTGTGCCGAAGATCGCTGAACAAACACATCTCACTTGTCATGTCTGACGAGTACAAAGCATACAAACGTTCTTCACTTAGTTACTTGGGTGGAATTTGCGCTGGATATTCTGTAAATATGATCTCACTGGTAAATAACACCGTGGAAGTTTGACTTGGGGATTTATCTCGTGGACAATAAAATGCGAAGTGGAATTCGGTAACCTTGAAATTTCGCTCAATTAAAAAAATCCTACGGGCAACATATCACCGAAACGTGCAAACGGATTAGACCAACTCTCCGTAAAATGAGCAATTTCGAATACTCCATAGTTTCGGCGAAATTAATTTCGGTTTGTTTCTAGTGAGCGACGTTATTCTTGTGTGGTATTTAGTTATTTATTTTGAGCGTTCCATGAATAGCTGCACTCACCCTACCCACTGGCTCTTCTTTATTTAACTAGGCTTCCTTGATTCCTAAGCCTATCAGCCCACGAGGAACTTTTCATAAAATACACCGCCTACTCTTAACTTCAGTCCCTTACTACTTCCCGATACTCACCCCGGAGCTCACAAAATACAACAGTTCTGCCGCCCTCACAATAACCTGCAGCCATCTGGTTGATGGATTGGGGGATTTCAAATTATCTTCGGCCGGGTTTGGTTTCCTAGTCCTCCATTTCAATGTGCCTCAATTGACGATTCACCTAGGGTGCCACCGAAAGATTTCGTTGGTTTGTGTCAGTGCTACGACGATCTAATTGTGGGGGGGGGGGTGTGGGAATGAGTGAGATTAAGTGAACTAAGTGTTCACGGTTGCAGAGCGACTTGTCCCACCGACGGTATTTGATCACAACGCAACTGCTGCGTTTATATCCCGACCGTATGGGTACGGTCGACAATCGGTGACCGGATTAGTACTTCGACCAATCGTGGATGTAAAACGAATGTCCTTAGAAGTTAAAAGGGGATCGAATCATATGAATTATATTTCCAATCGCCCTGCTGCCTGTTTGTGATCATGTGTCCAACGCTGAAACGCATGAGGGAGCTGATCGCAAAAGAAAATTGGCAGCATCTAACATTAAAAAAAATGGACGTTGCCAGATGCTCAGACTGTGCGATCAACCATCTGCGATATCATGAGGGGGGAGAAAGACTTTCTTAAGCGTTATCCTCTCTGTGCAAAAAAACAGGACAACGAAACTCTTAGTATCGGGAGCTATTCCAGTGGTTTACCCAGAGGTATTCAGCGAGCGGTTCCATGACAAATGGATTCTGGAGGGTAGAACGTCGAACAACTAGGGAAAATCACGCGTAAGCTCCATTGGCTACTTATTATGGATACGGGATTTGGCAAGATGTGGATAGTTACTTTCGTACCAAAAGATAAGTTGAGTGAGTGGTTCGATCAATAAGGAAGCTGTGACAGGGAGCTCCGGGACACAATGTTACAGTCCATGATTGCAGAATCCGAAACGTGTACAATTTCGGTGAGAGGGCTTATTCTACTGGGTGCCATGGGACAGGTCAGCCAAATTGAGTGATTTTCGCTTAGTGCGTCATTCTGAGAACGAACACTATACAAAGCAAAGGCGCGCATCATCACCAGTTTGTGTTACAACGCGGTCGCCCGTTATTCATGTCAACGCTAAGAGGTAGCGATATTCAGAGTGGAGTAATACTGGTTGTACTGGGGGAAATCGTGAATGAGGCAAAATATTCAGAGTGATTGGCTAACCCGATGCCAACAATAAAAGAGCAGATGTGCGCGTTTATTGCGGTTAACGCCCCATAACGCCACCATTGAAAGCTGGCCACAACGAACACTATGATCCTATTTCAACCAGCTCAACAATGGTATAGTGACATTTCAAAATATGGAGGGAGATGGCTAATTCTGAAAATTGTGATTTGGTTGGGCTGCACCAAGACAGCAACGAAAACAATACACGGTTGATGGAGACCCGAGAACTACGTCCACATGATGAGCACTAACAAGGGCGGAATTGCAAGCACTAAGGTGGTATTGTGAGATCTGGCACGTTCCCATGACTGCATCGCTGTGTATGTGCAGTTAATCTATGCTAAAAAGGCGAGAAACACTGTCCAGGTGATTCACCCTTATTGGGACTCATCAGCGGTGCGCATCTTACGAAACTTGAGGGAGCTCAGAACCCGCCACGTCCCGGCCAGTAGTTTTGAACACTAGTCAGTGGGCTAGCACTAGGTAGTAGGCTCTGCTAAGAAGATATCGAGGTGCCGTGAAATTCCTCAAAGCTGTTTGGGATAGTGTAAACCCAATACCCAAATCCAGCTCTCTGTACCATACATGCTTAAGTCGTTCGGATTTATTCAATGTTAGATAGGGCGCGTAACCACTTCCGATCAACAATCTCAGTGATCTTCAATGATCCCCTAGCACATTCAGTTGTATCATTGGACCTTATAAAACCTGGAGAGTTCAGTAATATAAATCTGGCAGTAGGATTAGGAAACCTCTCTTCGGAGCGTGAGCAATATGGGTGTAGGAGCGACGAGTCTCCCACTTAACAGCAGCACAAAACAGCCGAAGCAAGCGGCTAAATTCTCGGTGTGTTCCTTTTTGGGTTATGTTGATAGTATGCCAGGAGATGTGAATCACGTTACAAGGTCGCTGAAAAATCGCCTACTCGAAACACAATTTGTCCAAATAATGTTAAATAGTCCAGTAGAACAAACGTTCTTCAGTTACTGAAAACTGATCTCACTTCTGTGGACCTACTAGCGGGAAATACATCTAACTTCAGGTACCGTAAGTCTATTAATGGGGTGGGAGAATGACGCGCTTACAACTCGAAGAAGGCGTACCGGTGTGACGATGCACGCTACCGATGAAGCGTGCAGGCAGTCTACTGTCCACTGTCCAAAATCCGCCCCCGCATCTGACGGAAAATGAAGTTTACTAAGGAAATTGTGGAACCGCCTTGCAGTGTTCATTTAGAATTGTTTAATATTCAAAGAACGTCAAGAATAGATCAAGAAGGCACTTAGAAACTTTCACTTTTCAAAAGCGCTATGCGTATGAGACGTTTACTTTCGTGTCTAGTGGCTTGCAACTGCTTGGTTAGTGTTTGCTAATAAATAACTTCGCAGTGAAGGGCTGCTCTCCTTTTACCGGTATCCTAGCGGTTGCCAGCAATTTTTCATATAAAAAAGCTTTGGTGATGAGTGGAAATTTGGATATATCCTAGTCCTGCACCGAGTGGGTTGAAAAACCGATTTCCTAGATTCCAATCCACATCCATAACTCCCAGCCGTGAACAGTGATCCCAGATCTTGAACTTCCCCCGTTATTGCATATTCCAGCACTCTTGACTGCAAACCATTCGTCGAACTAAAAGAAGCTACGAGGGAACCAAGTAGGAAAGAGCTTTCCTTATTATGAGAAACTTATCATAGTGCATCAGTAAACAAAGGCACATCGGTGTAAAGAATCCGTAAGCGACCAGACGACCACTCGGTTGTCGCCAACATCGGCAATCCACATTTCATACAATCTTTCGTAAAAGAAATGGAGCCCATCGAAAACGACAAAACTCCTCGTAATCATCCCTTCTGCAAAGTCACACGGTGTCTACCTCGCAGTTTCAGCCATTCTGAAGAAGGCACGGAGAGCAACAGTCGGTGATTCGGCATGCGTGGCACATAGCCCAGTCATCGCATATACTGGTGCTAGATGTTCACCTCGACCAAATTAGCTATTGCACAACCAAACCGCATTTTCCTGATTATCTTTTAACAAATCCGCCGGCGCCATCCAATCAGAGTAACGCTTCAGAGACATCAACGCTAAGAAACCTGTAGACCATTCAGATCATCTGCCAGCAGTAGCCAAGTTCCATAGCCGTAAAACAACACCGTACGGTAGCCTGGTACACGCGAACTTTGAGATCCAGTTATAGGCATTTTTGATGCCATAGGCGGCATAAATTCGCGAACACCAATCGGAGCTTTGAGATTCGTGCAATGGCCTCATTGGACTCACATCAATGACAGCCGACAAAACTACTGAGGTGTTTCCAACTCCCCAAAACTCTAGTGCCCCAATTTGAATTGCAAGGGCTTGCTCAGATACTGCATTTTTTGAAGGATTACACTGCACCTTGTAGGTGCAAGGCACACGCTGAAAGATGAGCGAACGCCCAGCTGTATAAGGATGGGAGAGTAAATGTAGACCGGCAGACAAAGCTTTATCTGAAAATTGACATGTTGCGAACATGAGACAAATGAGATTGAGATGCATCGTACGTTTATAATCTTTTCTAGGTAGAAAACGAGACTCATGGAAATTCGAGAACTACGCCTGCCAGATGAGCTCTTAGAATTATCACAACCCCAATAGGTCGTATCGTGCCAATGGGAAGTACTCGGATATTTAGAAGATCGACTGAACTAAAAGACGAGAGAGTACTATATATGAGATTCAAATGAGCCTCAGTTCTTGTTATGGCATCTAAACTGTACACAAATTCAGCCTGGAGTTAAAATACACAATAAGACTGATGAAAGTTGGAGTTACAGAAAGGTGAAACTGGTGGTGGAGTGTCGAGCTATTTTTATCAACCTTATAAGTAGTACCGTATCATGAAAATCCCAATACTCGGACTGTTTTAGTCGAAATTATGCAACAGAGGATAGCCTCAAATACGTGGCAACGACACTAAGTACAGCTGAAATCAAGCTTTTGGTCAACTATTCACGAGACGCTGTGACTGAGAGCTACGCCGACGGAATGCTATTTTAGTGGTTGCTTTTGTCCTGCACTTCCTATTGTAAAGCCAAGAAGCACCACAAAATGATTTTATCCTTATTTGGAATAATCCGCACTCCTTGGCTTTCTGGTAAACGTAGATTCTAGCTTGCAGCAAAGCAATCGTTCACATCTTTTCAATGATCACAAAATAAATTGCCTAGTTTCAATACTTATTGAAACGACCTTCACTAGTGAGCCGTTGAATCACTTGAACAGACAACATACACACAATGTTTTGAACATGACACACTGGATGCCCACAACAAACGTACGTAACGCTGTTTAGAGGCTGAGCCTAAAGCTTACATTGTCCCCTAGACAAGATGCACTAGGTTCACTTGTGTGGTAATGTTGTGGCTCACAGAACCCAGTTGTAGACACATCGCACGACGACAGGATGGCACAAACGTCAAGCATGTGCAAAAACAAACTGAACGTACCTTCATCAGGATAAAGCTTAAGAGCTCGCCCCGCTTGAGACAAAATCGATATACCGAGCAAAACGGCGCTCTTCATCATTCGTCCACAGGTATTAAGCGTCCTATAGAAACCTATCAGTCACAGTTACCGAACAAAGTCAGCTAGTAGCGCTCTGATGTGTATTTACAGACCCATTTTAAAAAAACAAGACACGTTTCAGGTCTCACTGTCATCCATCGCGATATGTTCCTCCCTCTCCGTCCATCGAACAGAAAGGGTGGTAACACGAGCAGCGGAAACGTCGTGTAAGAAAACTGGCAGAAAACCAACTCCAGAAGCAAGTGGAGCGGATAAATTTATCAAATATCCGCGAATGTGACTACCACTGGACTCTGTGGTGACGGCAACGACAAGACGAGATCTGAAGTCCAACATTTTGTCATCCACTCGGTGCAGAGATTTCGGCCAAGAAGCTACCTGGATGGCTTTGATTCGCTTTCCTGGAAGTTTAATCTCCCCGAAATTCTCTGCCTTTTGAGTTGGTTTCTTGTCACTTCCAATTGATAGAGGACATCGGAACGCAGTCAGGTAAGGCCCAAAACCTGTGAGAACGTGCGCGAATTTTTCCGAGTGCTCCATTTCCTTTGGATCATGGTCGTCTGTGTGATCATCTTCGTTAAAAAACACTGGAGATGCGGTAGAGGGCTGCGGAAACAACACATCAGCTACAAGGCAACCAAGGGGACCATCATTGTCTGAAGAGGTGGGAGCAAACAGGTCAATCAGTTGAAATCGATTCGGCCATGAGAATAGCAGACGGCGGCCGCTGGGTGAGGCAAGGACGCCTTCAGCCCCAGGGGCAAGGAGTTTAAGACGAGTCGCGTAGGCTTGCCGCCCGCGTAACAAGTTCCAAATTCGAAAAGTCTTATCCTCACTGATCGAGTACGCGCAGCGCAGTGAAGGATGAACAGACAAACTGCATACTGGGCCTTTATGCCGACGCAAAAGTCGAATGCACTCCCAAGATGCAGGGTTAAACTTTTCTTCACTCTCCAAGTCCTTCTGGCGCCAAATTGCAATACATCCGTCGTCGCTTGCGCTGAGTAGATGAGCGACCTCAGAAGCGCCCGTTTTGGGACAAAATTCCAAGTGCCGAATCGTCCCACTGTGGAGCTCCAGGGATCCAAGCCGCATCTGACCAGGAACCGAAAATAGCTGCACACAGAAGATTGAGGGAGGAGAGAAGATAAACCGTTAGATTGGAATAGTGTCAGACACCGTGCGAAAGATGGAGAAGAACTAACAAAACTATTGCTGCTTGCTGAAGGGTCTAAAAGTGGCGAGAACAAACGATCGTTTGTATACGAGTGCAGGATGTCTGTCCAAATCAAGAAGCCTAAATTATTATCGAAAGAAATCAAGGGGGAAGGTGCGCCTAAAAGTTGTGCGAAAGGAAAAGAACCTAGACAAAAACAGTGATCAGTCTACTGAACATACTGCCGTTTGGGTCGATCGTATGCCCAACAAGCGCTGTTGGGCATGTAGAACCGCAGCTGGCAAACACTTGCAAGGATTGAACAATGCCCGAGCGGATCCTGTTTTGTGAGGCCTGGTTGTTACCTTAAGATAAGCACCGGAAGATCAGAATTCGTGAATGGGCAATTTGTCCAACCTTTTGGAAACCGCTTCTACGCCTTAAGTACCGATGGTACTGACAAAACTGTCTTCATTCCGAATAAAATAGGACGTTGGTAGGTAAAACATTATTATACAGGACACAAACCGACATGACAGAGCTAGTTGCCTGCGGTCTATTCTCGACTGAGTGGACGCCAAAAACGGACTTTTTTCTGCGCTCTCTCACACTCTTGAATTCAGTGGAGTTATAATCGACAGGTAGTGCCTCCTTTCATTTTCATGCGGTATAAATCATGGAAATTCACCCTTACCAAATAACCGAAGAGAACCATGAGAATGCACATGGAATCATGCAATTACGCATTACATGCAGCGAGTGACATTGCTTCTTGTTGACTGCAGTGCAGTTCCACCCATCTCCTTCATCAAAATGGAAGTTTCCAATAAGTCAAGCAAAACCTTGGGCAAAATGTCTAAAATTCTGAAAGAGCACTATGCCATATTGAAGGGCCACGAGAGGGAAGGTAATAAGAGAAACCATCTAGCGACTCAAAGGTTGCACAAACATTGGACATGGGACTATAGAAACCTAAATCTGAACTACCGATGCGATTATTCAAATCGCCGTTAGTGTGCACAACAGTGGGACCAACTTTCCCACGCAAAAGACTTAAATCATAAGATGAAATGCGATTGAACAAAAATTCCAAATACCAACGGAAGTCAGTCATAGTCTGGCTGAATAAAGACTGGCAGTACTGAGGTGGCTTTACCTGCAACATTGCTCAAGATTTGTTCTGTTTGTCTCCAAGCGTTCACGCCGACGGAGATTTACTAGCAGGTTGCATGAAATCTTATCATTTTACAAAGAACTTCACCAAAACCAAGGAGCACCGCACAGATGTTTTGATCTTGTTAAAAATCAGTTGTGCAAGTCTCACAAAGAAAGTTCGACTCAGCGATCTCTCAGTTAGTACTTGACACTGTACCGCCCGGCCATGGGTGGCCTATCAGCCTTGAGTAACTCGCGCAATCTAGCGCCACTTATCCTTCAATCATGCAACTGACATCGCGTGGCCACACGTTGAATGGCTACTCGAGTGACGATTTCTCCGATGAAAAGCTTCATCAAGAGTTAACAGTGATTCGCAAACCTAAAATGATGTTAACGGGAGACTCAAATGAGACTCCAGCTAGTCTTTCGATTCTGACGCTATTTAGGAGGATCTGTGGCACAAATGCGACTTGTTTCAGCTGGACCAGATGCCAAGATATCAAAGTACTTTTCCTTAGGAAGTTGATAGAAACTGCTTGGCTGTCTTCCTCCATCTGACTAAAAAAACTGCCATCCTGACGGTAGTCGGGCTTCAGCGTTGGGACGATCCAGTGGACGATACTGACTTGGACTTCGTCCCAGGGTTAATCATATCAGGAAAGCCAGAGGAGAGCCGTCAGACACAGTGGTGAGCTCCTGTTCAAAGAGTAACCATGCAACAAGGCAACCTAGGAGTAGAGTCATAATGTACATTACTGCGATAGTGGTGTGAAGACACTGAGGTGTTTTCTCCATGCGGGCAAGACGACAATATCCATGGAAGCAGCGACGCAGTTTTCCCCTGATGAAGGACGGACTGGAAAACATCGACCCGCAAGCTCCAGTTGTCCAACAGTTAACCATGACCGGCAGCGAATTGCCCAATAAGGTCAAATTAAAACTGAAATTTACCAAAATCCCGATACGACCCCATACGCAGCTGCTGCGCACCGTAGCACAGGCAGTGAGAAGTCTATGACTTGCTAGGGCTAGGCCGGTAACCCGCAGAATAGTGGGTCAGTTGAGTTATTGGCGTCGGAGTGGGTCCACCAAGGGAACCCGCCCACCCGTTACCTTGCGCCAGACTCTTGAGTCTGGGGCTACGGTCAGAGTTACAAAACCAAACTGTAGGGTCTCCCATTGCTTCCAGTTTGCCACTACGGTCGAAGGCCAAAGTGAGGTAACTCAAACAAACCCGGTCTTGGAGATCGCTTACTAACCCTCGCCCATACACATCCCTCACTCTGATCCAGTTAATCCAGTCGTCAAAAACTTAACCATTGTTCACTATCCAAACTACCACCCAGCAAAGCAAATAAAAACAGCCGTTTAATACACTAACAAAGTTTGAACTAACTTGCAGTGTTCGCTCTCCGCCTGCTGTCAAATTCAGCAATAGGCGTCTTTTGCAGATACTTTGCTTCATCTTTCTATTGATATGTCACGTCTCCGAAACCAGAATACAGAGAAAGCATTCAAGTCAAATCACTTAGAATGAGCTTAGCCCCTACTTTACTCTTCGGATTTACGCTTATGTTAGTACCGTATCTCGTGGAATCTGTGGTGTGGTAGTTGCATCCCAACCTCCAACTGAAATCATTCTTTAGGAAGAGATTCCATTCAACAGCCATCTTTTGGTTGTATGACTGTTTGCTTCGATCCATCTCGATGCGGTGAACGGTGTTCCTTTGTCCCATCAGCATGCGCCCCGATAGACTGCAGTTTTGAAGCTGAGAATGACGGATTTCGCATAAAGTTCTCACGACTGCTTTAGTCAACAAGAATGGCAGGCAGTGTCGTCTTAGCGAGGGATATGAACATTCAAGTCGATCGGCTAAGTCCGGAAGAAGCGTGTGTGGACCCAAAGTTGGTGTCACCGTGCATATATTGGGGAGCGACTTATTCGGTTGTGCTGAACATAACCTATTCCTGGCTAGTACGAACTTCCATAACAAGCACACATATTACTAGGAGGCCACAAATCGGCCGTTGACTCAGTTGTATCATGGGACAATCAGTCATCGGTTGAGGGCTTCATGTAAGGAATGCAATTCCATTTGGGGTACACCACTTGATCCTGATGATGTGTTCGTGCGGACCCGCTTACCGATTCGCTTTTCCAAAGATCATACAGGTTGAAGCAGTCATTCAGTGCGAGCTACTGTAAGCAGCTGTAACACCCTTTTGGTGCTTAGCTGCCACGTCACACGGAGGGAGCACGAGGGCAGATGTACTGTCAAGTTCCCAAACCTAGACAGGAGCAGTCGAAATGCCCAGGGTTGGGTTCGAAACATGGACCTTCCGCTCTGTAATTCCGCGCCTTAACCGCTGGACTATCTTGAGTTACTGTAGCTCAACAGTATCGAGCTTATTTCACTAGAAAGCCACTGTAGACGTAAAAACACTGACAATGAAGACCACTCATAAGATTAAGGAAAGAAATCCGAGAAGAAACGCTCCTAGCGTTCAAGATAGTTGACTAGACCAAGTGAGCTGGGGATGCCACCAAAAATAACAGCTCCTACTGATGCCCGAAAAACTATGCGACCAACTAGCAACTACGACCAAAAGTCGGCTAATGAGAAATCCAAAGGCTGGTAGAGCGCTGGTGGAGTCAGCAGGCTTGAGAGATGGCGAAGGCTTTCGCGCAGAAACTGTGTCTCTTATCATCTGACCACAAGAAGGTTTGTCGGCAAACTGATTCGTGAACAGGTAACAATAATCAGCCAGCAGACCCATCACTTTGGATCGCGTAAAGAAATTTTGAGGCTTCCAGCACGAATGATGAGGGGTGGTCATAGAACCATCGGGCAATCGTACAGAAACTGTAAATAATAAACGCGTCAACGAATTTACATTATAACATAGTACTTGTACGGAAAACAATTCAGTATGAATCATATGTACCTGTGTCTCTGGAAGCATCCTTCTAAGGATACATTATCACTCCCAGTGAAAAAGGGTCCAAGTGAGCCAGATACACTCAAAAACCTAAAATAAAATCATGCAATTTGAGCTAGTCAAAGCACTCCGGAATTCCGAATAAGAATATTTTACTTTTCAGTATAACCCACTTGGCCTTATGTTTATATCAACAGGTGACGCTGTGTTGTTGGGATATTCGATATTCATCGGCTCGTGTCACAGGCGGGGTGACCCGAATTCCTAAATCTCCTGCTACCGTTCAGCTGGTAAGTTAAATGTTCCATGAATATGACTTCCATGCTCGACGGCACCGGAGGTGAAGTACCTAACCAGATATCCGTTCAAGTCCGATTGCGAACATGCCAACAGTCTTCACGAATGGTCTATGTTCATTCGAGATGGCTAAGTGGTTAAAGGTGCGAACTACTGACCGGAAGGCCCGTAGTTCGAACCAAACGACAGAATCTCGATTGTTCTTGTCTAGGCTTGGGCAACTTCAAAGCATTTTAGCACCCGTGCTTCCCTCGGGTGCCGTGACAGCTAGGCACCGAAAAGGTATTACATCTGAACGACTGTAAGGCAGTGCAGAATATGTGAGTGGATACAAGTTCCTGTGAAGAAACTTTCGGTATCAAACGAATGTGCACTTTTTTCAGTAGTTTTTTTTCATCCCCTCTGTTGGACACTGCTTACAACCCTATTTGGGGACTTATTTGCTATTCCCTAAACGTTAGAAGACAATCAGAAAGGAAAGTAAGTTAGCTTTCGGATAAACGAAACTTTGTTCAAGTTCGCAAATGTTCAAGTGCACGGAGTACCGCTGACACATCAATCGACAGCATAATCAGAAACAGCAACACCAGTGTTGGCACTGATGCTTCACCGCCGTACAACCACAAAGTTTATCTAATTGTACTTAAAACCTCAAAGCAAAAAGGAAAGGGTGAGTGAATTAGGGATCTGGTTCTGGCTTATCATGAGCATCAGTATGTACACAGGATGCGACTGTAGTAGCCAGAAACCCACTAATTAACTGAAATAAAAACCAACCAGTTCGGCTTGCGGGATGAGAGTAAATTTACCTGAATAGCCTCGTCCGCACTACCCGAAACAATAAACGGATCTTCGACAGAAATTGCTGTCACAGGTCCAACATGGGCACTTGGGTCAAGTAGGACAGGTTCGAGAATTTTTGGTCCATTCGGCTCCACAGCATCATGTATATACGCCAGCGCGAAAACAGCACCATCGTATGTGCCACAAGCCACTAGCAAGATATGCATATGGTTTTTTGGCTGAAATTAAGGAAGGGATTTTCACGAAATGGAAAAAAACGTTCGGCTTATAATTGCCTGCCAAAACCAAATAGCTTCTACGTTAGGCAGAGTTAATTCTACTGCAGTTAACTTTTAATTAAATAAAAAACTAAGTAGACTTAGTTGCAATAGACAGTGCAAGCAGCACATAGCTACAGTCAAATTGGAAGGTATAACTAGAGCTAATTTCCAACTAGTTGGAGCTTAAACTGGAATATTCGGAACAAACTATGTCCCCAGATCCACTCCGATACCAACCATGGTCTCCATAAGACCCCCTTCAAATAATCCATCGTCAAAAAGTCCACCTCACGTTGTCAGCTACAAATAACGCGAAAGAGTACGCTGCTTTCAGCTGTTACAGTTTCGGTGCGCGAAAAATGGGGAAAAATAAATATAATCGTTCAGCTGTAACACCCTTTCGGTGCCTAGCTGCCATGCCAACCGAAGGAAGCACGAGGGCTGGGATACTGCCAGGATGCCCAAGCCTAGACGGGAGAAGTCGAGATGCAGAGGTCGGGAACGCTGTAAGAAGCATGAGTGCAGAGATACCGTTAGGTTGATCAAGTCTAGACAGCAGCAAACAAGGTGCCAATGTTGAGTCCGAACCATGCACTTTTTGGTCAGTACGTTCGCGCGCTAACCACTGAGAAGCGGCACTCTTTCAAAAGTCCCATGTTGGTCGTTTTTTCTTGATCTAAAAGCTGCTTTTGACTCTGTCGAACGCCAGAAACTTTGGCGAAGTCTCGCGATCAACGGTTTCCCTTACAATTTATATCCTGTGGACGGGTACAAGTGTACGGTAAGTACTCGCCTGAGTTCACCACGTCCAGTAGTGTAAGAAGAGGTTGCGCTCTCTCGCGTTTCCTCTTCAACTTTGTCATTGACGTGCTGCTCACACTTTTTCTGCCAGCCTCTGAAACCTCGGGGGTAGGAATGCTCCCAGGACGTTCACTCACAGACGTTGAATAAGCATACGATAGTGCTCTCCTTGGTTAAGATCCTTCCCAAATGCAGACGATTTTAAATAACCTAAATGATTCTACCGCATGGTTTGGTATGTGCTCCACACCTGCAAAGTGTAAAGTACTGATACAAGACTGAGTGGGATCAAACCCAAACCTGGCGCTTGCAGACGAGCTGGGCAGTTGTATAAGTTCTGGTTGACTGGCTGGAGATGAGATTTCTTCTCGAATCGGTAAGACCAGGGCAGCTTTTGCCAACCTCCGACAACTACGACACCGACGTGAGACATTTGCCTGTCAAGCACAGAGTTCACACTGCGGCAGTGCGACCCGCACTGCTTTATGGACCA